>VWYK01069496.1:2454-20434 GCA_013399775.1 Semnornis frantzii
ATCTACAGCCACCAAACCCATACGCCTCCATCTTGGGCACACAATTCTGGACACTGTCTGGCTCTCAAGTTGTTGGCCTAGCTGTGAAAGAATCAATGATAAACAGGACTGAGGGATTCACATCAGATATTTAATCTTCTACAAGAGATAACTGTAATTCATTGCATGAAGCACACAAGCCAACAAGCTCTGTGCACATGATAAAAGTCTTTAATTCTTCAGGTTTATGATCATCCAGAGCTTTCCCAGTTCAGTACTTTTTCAGCACTGCAAAAAAGAAAAATCTGACATTTTTCCTATACTGCTGAATAAATACACTGAGGAAGTACTCAATCACTTTCCCACATTACACAACACAGCCTGGTAGGAGGGGGGGTCCTCCAGCAAAGGAAGCAGGGGAAAGGTTTAAGCTGGCTGTTATACTTCATTAGCCTGTGGTCTAACACATCGATTCCTCTCAGCACTGAAACCTTGGGTTTAAATTCTGTTTTAACTCACTCTGCTCTGTTTGGAGCTATACCTTCATAGGAGTCTAAAATGGTTTCTTCCTCTTCTAGTTAAGCTCGCTTCATTAATTTCTGCCTGCATTTTTCCAGGTTGTTGGATATTTCTTCTCAGTCCTCCATAGCAATAGCAATGTCGCCTGTTGTTTGAAAAGGTTAATGCATTTTTTGCCTCTCTCAGATCATTCACAAAGGTATTAAACAAACAAACCACTGACCCTGCAGAACATCATTAAACTTTTTGCTAAAACCAGATACAATGCTGTTAATATCATGCCTCACAGAAAACTATCATTCCCCAAGCAGAGCTTTTCCTATTACATGTAGTCTACCTTGGTTTGATTTTTTGTGATGGAATTTGATTAGGGAGGAAGGGGACAGGCAAGGGGGAAGGTAGGTGTTACTGTACTTTTCTAGGTATTCAACGGAACTGCAAAAGCATTAAAAAAAACCAACACTGGGCAAGAGTTAACTCAGTCATGAATTGTGTGATAAAAAAAGTTAGGGCACTGGCACGCTAAACCAGATACAGCTCAAAATCAACTAGCAGGAGCTACATCTGTAACTGGTCTAACACTTTTGAACAAGTGACATTTCTAAAAGGTCTATCAAAAAAAATCCACTTTCTGCATTCTTAATACTTTGGAGACATCATTCAAAATTAGTACGAATGGCAAAGAGGGAATAAGGTCAACGCTGCAGTATGCTCCAAAAAAAGTGTAACATTTTCTGCTTTCTGTGCTTCTATTACTCAGCATCTGTAACTACAAACGATCTTTGCTGCAGCAACCAAAATTGTTTTAGAGCTGCAGCAAAATTATCAGACTACATGCTGCTTCTTTTTCCAGTCTTCTCCGTACACAGTAGGTGCTAACAACATTTCATGTCATTAAAAATACTTTTTTCAAAAGCTTGTGTACTGAAAATTGACAATCAAGAACAAAAGAGACCAATACATAACATGAAAGCATTTGCAATGGATGAAGACATAGGAAATCATTTCAAGCATCTTAAGAACATCATGAAGCAGAAGTAACTTTAAAACAATAACAAAGACAGAGGGAACACCAAAACACGATTACCTTGAATTCTTTTTCAATGTTGGCCAACTTGGCAAGTTCATTGCTGAGTTCCAGAGCAGTGAGTACTGGATCTTCACTGGAGAGGGACAGATAAGCTGGACTAGCCAGTCCTTTGTATGCATTTATTCTTGACCTAGAGTGACTGAAAGAATCATGCTTTTGCTTCTCAGTACAGTCATTACATTTGCAGAAATAATCATGAGGTCTTTCTATCCTTGCTCCTTTCATCAACAGCATGTGCACAACTTCGTATTTTTGGCAGTGTGCAGCTAAAATTATGGGAGTGATATCTGGAGAGAATCGGGTACCGTCTTCATCGTAGGAGTAAAAATCGTCATCCTGGAGCTCCTGCTCGCAGGGGCTCAGAGTCAGTCGCTTATTTACCGAAAACCCAGGATGATTCAAAATTGCTTCCACTATCCTAATGTAGCCCTTGCTGATTGCGAGCAGCAGGGCATCTCCGATCCGTGCCAAGTTCTCTTTTTTCAACAGAAGTTCTGTCACTTCCAAATGTTCATTCCCTACAGCAAGCTGCAAGGCGTTTTGGCCCATGTAGTCAACACAGTTGACGTTCAGTGTTTTTGACTCTTCCAGCATTTTGCGCACCACAGGTATGTTCCCATACTCTGCTGCATCCAGAAAACGCTCTTCCTCGGCCGTAAGGCTGGTGCCCCTGTTGTTGAACATGAAGGCTGGGCCCCTGATGGCCTGTCGCCTCCCCTTTTCCCTCATCATTGTCATACGTCTCAGAGATGGGCTTTCTTCAATGTACCTAAGGAGAGAACAGGAAGGCAGCAGAACTTCACTACGTTGGTTAGTTGTAGCTTCCACTTCTGCCCTGGCTACAAAAGCAATGACTTCTTCTGTCCCTTCTGTCTCCATCTACTGACAAGAAACATTCTTTATTGACATCTTTCTGCCTCCCTGCTTTCTTATCTGCACTCTAAAGGTACTACAGGTTCACTGTCGAATGCCATTTCTGCTTTGCTAGCATGGCTAAAATTATTTTTCCAATTTCTACAAGACACCTCGTCAGAAATTCCTCCTGACTCACTTCAGTACATAGAGAAAACAAACCCACATCTACTGTATTGCTTCCAACAGTAATTAATAAAATCACCCACAGGCATTCAAGCTGATGGCTCAAGGCAGGCAATATTTCTACTTACTCTATTCTAGTTCACGTGAACAAGAGGTGAAAACAAGCTTTTCTTCTGATGTCTTGCCAAACAATACGAGGCCTGATCTCATGTCCTCTGGTGTTATTATGTTAACCAAATCTAGCAAATTCTACTCACCAGCCAGTTTGGTCAAGTATAAGTCTCTGATAACAGTTCATCCACTTTCAATAGACTTTCTGGATGCTGGTAACTCAGCTTCTCACAGATCATAGACATCATCCAGTGTAGAGTGGAATCAGCTCTCACTTCAACTGGACTTCTGCAATGCTGTGGGTTATGTTGGGACTATTTCTACTACACATCTACCAATGCAGTTGCTGAAAGGAAGAACCTCTCTCATGTCATGAGTATTTTTTTTTAAAGCCCTCACATGTTCTCACAATACAAGCAAGACAAATAGGAAAGTCAAAGAGCTACTGAAAGAAAACTGAGAAGGCAGGCTGCACTGGGAAGAGAAAACCTGGGTGCAGAAAAGTGAAACTGTTTAGGAAAGTGAACTTAGAACTAGGGAGGCTATGAATTCTCATCAAAAACTGGTTGCAAAAGCAGAAGGATGGAAAAGAGAGAAGGAGAATAGACAAAAAGAAAGGGGTAACAAGCTGAGAAAAGCAGCATTAGGAACCTGCGAAGACACTGGCTGAGAGCAGCAGGGAGCAAATAAAAATGGGCTGAGGGATGTCGAGCTGGATCTAGCTAGGTAAGGTTCAGAGAAGCAGAACTAGGAGCTGCAAAGAAAATGGACATAGGATGAAAGGTTGAGGAGCAGATGCTACCTAGCTGGAGAAAATAACAGAAAACAACTGCCTGGTGCGGTCTGAAACAATAGAAGAAATGGGAGCAGGCTGAAGTGGTCACAGATGAGGGAAGAACAGAAGCATTTATGCCTGCCAGAGCAGAGGCTGAAGGCCTGAAAAGGTACTTAGGATATCATAACCTTCCTCCACTACCATCTGCAAATAAATGTGAAATCCATCAGCAATCTCTCTTCCCTTTCTAGCCCTGCTCAATATTGAGAAAGATCGCTTCCAGCTGCTATCAGTTAATCCATCAGCTCCAGGGATAGAGATCACTTGAGCTGATTTGATGGGCACAGACACCAATGCAGCTGACAAACAATGTATGAGTTAATGGAGAGTGTGCTTTGAATACATAGAGCACTGTACATATGCTACATACAGACATGCAAGCCTTTTACATTTCAAATGTGTTTCTGAAGTCCTATGTGTCTCTGTTCGTCTTCTATTGAAAAAGAACATTTGGCTCCATTCTACAGGAGCATTGTGAAAATTCATTTATTCACTTCAGAAAAAAACTGAGATACAGAAGGCCAGACAGAATAACTGAGAAGGAAATTAAGCCTTCTACCCTCAGAGCAAAGGCCAGGTAATGCGCATTAGGAGAGACGTGGGTCTACATAATGAATGCTGAGGGCAAACCAAAATATTAAACAGCCTGTTTTAAGCAAACTCCATCAGTCTGCAGCAAGACAGAACCAAGGGAAAAATGCTACATGCACCTTCAGTGCACACAAAGTGTAGATTTAAGTGAATATAGCGGAACCTACTTGGGCGGCTTCAAAAGCTGCCTATACTAATCCTGCAGCTTCAAATCCACAACTGGAGTGACAGCCTCTTAAATGCAGGTGTGGTTTTTCTTTTTGTGTGTGTAACCGTTCAACAATGAGCTCTGCAATGCTATCACTGCATAAAAGTCCTCGCTGTCATCGCCGAATCTCCTCAGCCTTACAGCTCTCACTGGGTGTAACTAATTCCATTTAGATTGCAAGGATATGGCTGGCCCTCCAGCTGTCCACACCACTTGTAATAAATTCAGCAAAACGTAAAATCTTAATCACTTCATCACAGCCACAAATACCCTCAAAGCTAGTCCATGCTCTGAACATTTCAGCTCCACTGTGGATCAAGACTGCAATACTCATTACCAAGGTCTGTCCTGGGATGAAGCATTTGATCTTTTTATATTTTCAACTGTGGCTGCTATTTCTGGTCTACCAGGAATGACCTGGGTGGCACTGCAGCACAAGCAATGCTAACTGGTATTCCCTTTTTTAAATATGTGCCCAAACTGCTTTGGCCAAACATGACAGGATTCTCTTTTCTTCAACTTCCCTACCACTTTTAAGTCTCTAGAAAAGGATGCATAACAGAGCGGATTTGTAACTGTGTTAAACACAGAACTGATTTAATGTCCTCGAGCTTAGGCACATTTCACATACGGGATACTCTGATAAAAAGATTTGAAGCCAGGGTGTATGTGGTGAGCAGCCACAGTATGGTACTACCTTATTGCCCAACAAACCAGAAATAAACCCAGAAATATTCTTTTTGTAGTTACCTTTTAAACAAGATCTTTATGTCTGCTACACTCTTGCCTTTCTATTTTTCCTCCACATCTGAAAACATACAGCTAGAGAAATTTAGTTGTTTACTGTAACATTATGAAGAAAAAAATGCATGGACATTAAAAAAGACAGAGACCAAACTGAGCCATGTCAACTTCTTGATTTAAGACAACTCTGAACTGCCACCCTGAACCTCATTTATGTTTTTATGTAATACACAATATATTTCCCCCTATATATTCAGATCAATTTTTCAAAATACTTTGAAATATGCCACTTATTTTGTTTCATCCATCTTTCTTCCCAAAACCGTTGACTAAGGTGACTCATCTGACTTCTGTAACAAGAGATATATCTTCCCGAAGGTGTTGCATTAGATTATCTTCCCCACAAGGAAGATACCTTTAGCTATAAATCTTGTGACAGAAATTATACACTTCAAGTGACTGCAGTGTCTTCTCAAAATAAAGATGAAAGTTGCCTGGTATTTTAATGACTACAATGTTGTCAAGACTTCCCCAAAAAAATAGAAAGCAAAAACTATTGTACAGTACCACACAGCCAAGCGACTGTAAGGTTCATCTGTATCTGTCTCCTCTCTTCTTCCTCCCTTCCCTCAGCAATCTCAAAGACCTTGAATCCAACACAGCTCTGTTCAGAGTACCGCAGCCAGAAGCATCAGGTACAAGGTCTCCTATTCCTATTCCAGTTTCTTCTCTCCTGTTCTTACATCTATTTCTAAGCTAGCATAAATAAAATTATGAAAATTTTAGTTCACTTAGCCATTTCCATCACATTTTATATCTAATATTTGCCAACTGAAATAATGAATGCAACAAAATCTAAAGCTGCATCTCTTAATATCACTAGCCTGGCTTCAAAATATGATTAAAATAGAATTAAGTGTACATTCATTATTTGTGTTCTATTTCCTACAGCCTTTAAAGTTCATATTCTCAACTTTGTCTAAGTAGCTGTCAACTGACATGAAAAAAGGGAAAGAGAGATGGAAATCATGATGTTTCGCTTCCCAACTGACCCCAGTAGTTCTAAGAACACAAAAAAAACCTCCAAATGTGCACAATGCATGGAAATATAATCCTCAAGAAAAAAATCCCAATTATTTTGTGTTAATTCTTCATCAGAAATACACTGTGACATTAAGGAAGTTCTAGCCTAGTACACAGGTTGCATAATTACACTATATGGGCTGCAGCAGGAAAGACAAACAAGAGCATACTGCAAAGAGGACAGAAGGGAGTCCGGAGTCCCCTTTGGCTGACATGAAGCAGCAGCCAAGCCCCTCCATTTTTAACATAACCAGTTAACACATTTCACAGCAGAAAAATGCCCAAAGGGTCTATAAAGCCTCAAGCCTCTGCTGGCTGCTCAGCACAAATAAAACAGATGGAACTGGAAGAACAGCAGTCATATGAACTGAAGTACACCAGTTCCACCACATCTGGACATGTTTCACTTAGCCTGGGCACACATTAGGTAGCTGTTTTCATAGAATCATAGAAGGGTAAGGTTGGAAGGGACCTCAAAGATCATCTAGCTCCAACCCGCCGCCATAGGCAGGGACACCTCCCATTGTACAGGTCACTCAAGGCCTTGTCTGACCTGGCCTTGAACCCCTCCAGGGAGGGAGCAGCCACAACCTCCCTGGGCAACCTGTGCCAGCATCTCACCACCCTCACTGCAAACAACTTCCTCCTAACATCCACTTTCAATCTCCCCTCTGCCACTTCAAACCCATTGCCCCTTGTCCTGTCATTGCTAGACCTTGTGAATAGTCCCTCCCCAGCCTTCTTGTAGGCCTGTTGGTTTTGATGAACCTAAAAGTATCACTGGCAAGAAGGAAGAACTTCAGAAACTGTACTGCAACCTTCAGAATCCTTCATTTATCAGTATAAAACAAGGATGACATTAAGCGACAAGTTTTATTTCCTACCTATACTGCTGCCATTAGTCTAGTTCACTGCCTTCTCCTTTGGTAAACTCAACAACTCCAATGATGGCAGCAAATGAACATCCCTCACTACAAGACAATTAACAGGACAAATCCATTTCAGCTTTGCAGCACTTTCACCTTAGTGAGGTCACGGCTCCTGAAGGAGAATGGTATCTTTTAAGACCTTTACCTAATCTAAGTATCACAAGCTATCAGACAGAGCAGCATTAGGTACACTCTGAACAGTTAACTGTTTTGTTGCATACCAGATAATGTCGCAAGACACAAAAACCTATCCTACACTATAACGGTTATGTTTAGCTTAAATATGTATCGAACATGTGTGAGCTTCAACTGCAGTAACAACAAGAAAGAAGGAATATTTTCCTACTAACCCAGCTGTGGCCATTTCTCTCTTGTGCTTTCCCTCCATCATCTTCCCTTGCTGGACTCCTACAGAATCACCCAGAATGGCAAGCAGCACAGCAAGTGCAAAGGACTGGAGTAAAGATGCAGATTCCTCTGCTTTCGCCACGAATTGTTTCAAGTACAGATTTCTACTGTTAATCTGCCTATTCCTCTTCATCTTCAGAGTTTCTGGAGTGAAATGTGGGATAAATAGTTGACTGGTGAATTCCTTGTGTTCTGCTATTCAATATCTGATCTACAGAATTCAAAAGATTATTAATCTTGTTTCTAAACCTAATTTTGAACCCTCCGAACTGCATAAGCAATTTTTAAAAGAAAGAAACTGTAAAAATAGAGATTTCATTCTGGGCCCTCTCAGATCTGTAGAGCAATCTTACAATTTGTACTGAAGGACGGGCAATTATTTTCCATGAACTACTAAATACAATAGAAGATGGCATCGATAATTTACAAACAGTTTAGCCCACTGTTCAACTGCAGGTTATGACTGCAGTATATGATCTTGACTCTGTTCTAGCCCTGGAAAGGAAATGTAGTTCAGTGATTACAGACAGATCAGATAAGTACATCACGAGAAGAGCGATGAGCACGACGCACATGGACGCTTAAAAGCGACTACAAAGTTAACCATACAGGAGATATATATTGTGCCTCTTGTTCTGCCAAAAGTGGCCTCTGAGGTCCCAGTTTTAAAAGTAAAGAATGCTAATTGCCTTTCTCACAAAGTAAGTGCTCAGACATGCACATACATATGAGCAGCATTTTAGCTCCTGACTCCTGAGATGCCTTAAACCAAGAGATATCAAATCTTTGCTTTGTTGCCATCACAGGAAAAGACTCTGGTGTTCCACATAAGGTAGCAGCTCCTGGCCTGTGCAGGGCCACAGGGGGTGGCAGAGGGGTAATGCCCCAACCTCACAACCTCTCCCACAAGGTGGCTTTCCAACTTCTGCTACAGCCATGTGCCAGAAGAGGATGCTGGTAAATGTTTCTTCACCAGCAAAAATAGTGTCACATTCATATGTTTGTATGGAAGCTTGTGCATATTCCACACAATCAAATCTAAAATGTATTAAATGAGCACCTCTTTCTCCCTTTTGTGAACTACTCCCTGGGCTTTCCAGAAGTGGGAGGTGAATTCATCTGAACAGCAGAACATCAATCAGGCCAGCTACAAGACCTGACTCGGGTTTGTGCTCTCCCACTGGCCTGAAAAGACACAATCCATCATCCAAAATGCCCTCATGTCAGTTTACAAAAGTTCTGGCTCTGAAATGGAAAAAATTAGTCAAAAAATGAAAGAAAACAGATCAGGAGGAGATGTACACATACTTAGCTTGTTCCTTCTCCTCCCACTTCATAAACTATGCAGAGCTCTTCCCTACCATTACTCTTCACTAAGTCCTCAACAGAAACCACTAACCATCCCAATTCCTGTGGGGAAAATGTATGTTGATAACAGCAGTGTATCGATGTATATACAGAAAAAGGAAAATATCTCACAAAGAAAGAAGCAACTTATCAAGGCTACAGAAACAAGGAATTTTAAAGGTCCTTGTACACTTAGACCTTTATTTGTATTACGTTGCTCCACCCAGGAAAGCAAGCTCTGATTTTCATAAGGATTCAAGAAATCAGGCATCTGATGCCTCCTACATTCATTTACAGGTTTTGGCCACATTTTTCCCACTGGGACATACAGTACCTTGTGAAACAAGTATTACATCCAGCCAAGTCTTAGTGGGAAACTGAGGTTAATTACTTTCTTCAGCAATATTTGGCACAGGAGGGAGCCAGCTGTACATTGACAGGTACCTTGTATGGGTTATAGCTTTCAGACATTTCTAATACCAACTAAGTGGATCTTCTTGTGCCAACTACTTTGTATCTTCCTGCCTCTTCCATCTTCCACTGTTTGTCGGTACTGAGTATTTAGACCACAAATACTTCCTGTCAAGGAATCTCATGATCACTCTATGCACAGTGAAGCCTTACACATGTCAATCTGAGCAGGTTATGAGCAAACAGATACTTGTATTTATTACGTTAAAACACGCTACAATTTTAGGCCTTAGTATCAAACTTGAAATGTTACTCCAGAAGAAAAAAACCTACTCTATGCCAGGGATGACCATGGGAACATAGAACAGGAAACGATAGCTGTGGTTCTTTCTGTCTACAGCCTGCCAGTTCAATTCGTTCCTGTTACACTAATGAATGTCAGTCCTTTTGACAGCCCATTGAGTAGACGCTTGAAATCATTGCAGTCACAGACTCCTAGGACAGGATCACAGGAATTATATCCCAGGAAGCAATTCCAACAGATGGAGCTCACTCTATCCTTAAATGCCTGTAACTGCACTTGAACTCATTTTATTTCCTGGTGGCACAATACCCATTTCTTAAAGAAAAGAATGGTTCTAGAAGGGTAAACACCCAAAAGAGATCCAAAAGTTTAGATCTTAGAGCGTGCAATACATCTAACCTAGCTTCGGCAGTCTAGTCTCACTCTAACCCTCTAGGCTCTTTCCACAGAGAAGGAAGACAGGCGCCTGAAGAAGAAGAAAAAATACTACTCTGCTTTGCCCACTATTTCTTCTCTCATCCCACCAACTACAGAGGGAGCCTCAACAACCAACTTCAGCACAGCTAACTTACAGACAGCTACAGATGTGCAAAAGACTTCCTCACTTGATGTCTGGATTGCTAGGTACGGGGTATGAGGAAAAAAAAAACATCTGTGCTGGGATGGTAAATCCACTTTTATTTGTGGTTATCCCATTTTAAGCACTCTAATTATTTCTGTGTGTGACGATTATCTCTAGGGTGATATTAATCAAGATTTCTTCTATAACTGCTAAATATATTACTTTAAAGTTCAAAATAAACAGTTTGTAATCTGGTAATTAAAATATTTAATTAAGATCTAAATATTGCCCCGAAAGAATAAAGTGCTCAAGTAATCTTCAGAGCAAAGTCTGTCTAAACTGCGGTGTGTTCTAAAAATAAGTGAATAATTAATGGACAACCTACATTTCCCAACTTAGAGAAAGCAAAGTTAACATCCTCATTAGTAAAATCAAATTTGGTTCTCTTGCAGCACGCCTAGCCACAAATAGCATTTTTATAAATATGACCACATCTTAAAACACAACACTCTGAAATTTTCAAAGACACCATGAAACAGAGTAAGGTGCATCTCAAGAACCAAAGCTTTTGTGCACAGGTGTCCTAGATTTCTGTCGGATGTCTGGTTTTACCACAACCTAGATTTGAAAAAATATAAAAGGGGTGCATTAGCATTGCTAGTACAAAAGGATGCAATAAGCTCTCTACACCTTAGCTGGAGAAATAATTAAGGTTTCTCGGCAGCTATGTTAGTAGCCAGGAAAAAAAAAACAAGAGAGATTAAATTTCTCATGCCCCAGCACAGCTGCCTGCCTTTTGCTACATGCTGCCTCCCACCTCACTATGAAGGAGCAAAGCCGAGGGGTTGGAGACGGCCGGCCAAGGGCAGCTAGCGACTGGACTATCCCTCCAAGACACTTTTTCCTAAGTCTCAGCACCTGAGCCACTGCAAACCGGCCCCGTCTCTCTGGCTGCACCGGTAACGCCCGTTTGCTGCCAGGCCGGGCGGGTGCGCTCCCGCCGCGGGGCCCGGCTCGGCAAGAGGGAGCGAGGAGCTCCGGGGACGAGCCCTACAATTTGCCGAGGAGAGGGCGGGGACCTGCCGCGGCTGCTCTAAGGAAGTTGTTGGCTAGCACCTTCTCTATCTCCCCCAGGGCCCCGGGCCCGACTTACATGGTGCTGGCAAAAGGAGGGGGCGGGTAGTAGCCGTAGGGCTCCCGAAGGGTTTTAACGGGTCTCTGAAGTGGCGGAGGGGGCTCCGGCCCCCCATTGACGCCCCTCCAGCCACGGCGCCGGCGTTGCTGCTCCTCTTCTTCTGCCCCCTCCTCATCCTCCTCTTGCTGCGGAGGGAAGGTCACTCTCCCCTGCTCCTTACTCTTCCTGCTCTTGCTCGACATGGTCAGGGTCCCTCAGGCGGCGACGATGGTGGCGGCGGCGGCTGCTCCCCGCCAGTCTCGTCCGGCAGCGTGTGTCGCGGGGAAACGGGCAGGAGAAAGAAAGCCCTGCCCGTCAAGGGATAGAGCACCTAGAGAGGACAAAACCCTCACCATAAAACCTCCGCCGTCTCTCTGCCCTCTTCTCCTGCCACTCGTCAGAAAGCCAAAGCGATAGGCAGCCCGGGAGCCGGGAAGTGCTGGGGAGACGGGCAAGAGACAAGACTCCCGACAGCGGCTTCTCTGCCCCTTTTCTCTCCCTGTCATTCTTCCTCGCTAGGACAGCATCCTTACTAAAGCGTAAGAGCGAGCCGCGCCGGCGAGCAGCAGCCGCCTACCGCAGCGGACGCTCAGGAGAGGAGGGGTCGCCTTCCCCCCCAACCTCCGCCCGCCCAACGGCCGGGGCGGCGCGGGGGAGGCGCTGCTGCTAGAGGGCCGTTACAAGTGTCCCTCAGCCGCCCCCGCACCGCCTCCAAGGTATAAGCCTCTGCCCGCCCGCTTTTGCTCCAGGTGCCGCTATTACTGCTGCTCTGAGGTGTGCTTAGGAGAGTCCCGCCCGGTGTACGCTCCTTGTAGTAGATAGTGCCGAGCCCTTCCACTCGTGCCAGCCGTGCTACGAGCGCCCAGGGCAGATCCAGGAGTAACAAAGGGGCTGCCATGCAGGAGGTAGTTTTCTCTAAAACGGCCCGAACCGAATAGCGGTGCCCAACCCGCGTAAAGCCCGTTCAGTCTTTCGGGAAATACTCAGCCCTGCACTGGAAAGAGTCGAAGTTAAAATTTTGTGTTAGAAAGAGACTCCGTTGCCTGGCTTACCGATGCTAAAAGCGAGTCAAGATTGCCAAAGTGTTGCAGACCTCTCTGCCTCAGTCTTAACTGGTTTAATTCTGCTCGGTGTCAAACTAAAAATCAGTGGGAGGATGTTAAGACTCCCGTTGCATGGAATCAGAGCTAATTATACTCTGTGAATACCAGTCACAAAGGTTCTTGCTGTATGGAGACGTATTGCCTCTTTTCATGATGAGATTTTTGGTGCATTATACCATATGGAAGATTATTCTAGGACAAAACTGCAAAGCCATTAAATTCGAGGCAAAGGATGTGGTTTTTTGGTACACAGGTTTATGCAGAAGAGTACACAGAGGCTATGTGGTGATTTATGTGTACAGTAAAACTATTCCTTTGGCTACATGCTGCTGAGATGCCATTTTTCTCTGCATTAAACTTATTCAAAGCAGTATATGGCTATCAGGATAAATTCACATGAATCAGTATTTGGAAACACAAGCCCTACTGAATTTGAAATTCCCATTACTTTGGAGAAAGTGGACTTTGAATCCACATGTGACTGCTTAGATAGAATTCTCACTGCCAAGCATCATTAAGTAGTCTCATTACCTCATGCTGTCCACTGTTTTCAGTGTCAGTCATGGTTTCGACTTTGTTTTTATCCATATGTACAAACGTTGTACTTGTGGAGCACAGGAAAAGCTAAACAAGAGTTTCACTGAGATAAATTACTCAGCTACATCTTTGAAAAAAGAACTGGGGTTTGTTGTCATCAGTTTAATTAGTTTGCCTTTTGAGCTACTTAGGGAAGTGGTTTTTCATGTCATTGGTCAGAATCAGTGGAATTAGGAACAGAGTAGAGCAAATTTTGCTAAGTAACTAATATATTGCGTAGCTACTCTAACTTTGATATACTCTGTTTGTTTTTTTCTTTCATTTAGGACAGTCTAGGTGTCTAACCTAATCATATCAGTATCAGTGTTAAGTATTTTAGAGTACCACCATGCAACAATCTCTTTGGATCAAACATTGTGTTCTTGCGGAGACACTGACTTAAACAGTACTGCTCCAATTGTATTCTTTTTTTCACAAAAAAACCCAAACAACCCAAAACACACAAACCCACCCCACCCTGTGTTGTTACAGTGGGCTACAGGAATGGACTTTCAATTGCCTCTAGAATTTCCCTTGAGAACAAAGCATAAACACAGAGCTGAAAATAGACGAGAAATGCTCTTTCTTCCCAAATGTATGCTCAAAGCGAGGCTTTCAGATATAAAGGTATATTTTCTTTTCAAAAACAGGGCTTTAATAGTTCTTCGTTTTAAGAAAGTTGCTTTTTCGCTTCTTTGTGTTGCATTTCCCATCACTAATTTGAATTGCATATTCTGTAAGCTGAGTTTTTACTTATTTGAGTATAGCCTAAATAGAAATTGGTTTGGTGTTTCCACAGCTAATGAAAGTTAATGACTACTGCCTATTCAGTTATACAGGCCTTTGCGACATATCTCTCCCTTTTGAGGGGTAAAATGGTGGTAAATCTCCCAGTATATATATCATGCCATAAAATCTTCACCTAAACTGTTTTTGTCACTGTAAGGACAGAGACTGAACAGAAAAGTCTGAAAGATTTACAGCAGTGACTCACAACAGATACTGTATTATGTTACTAAAAGTTCTGGATTATTAATCTTTTTTTTTTTAAGGAACACAGATTTAATGCCATAACTATTTCATGTTCAAGTTGGATTTGCAGCCAGAATACAACCTTTCATTCTTTTCAGCAGGCTGGTTTGCTCAAGACAGGGTAGAATTAGATTGGACTAGGATTTCGTTTCTATGGATCAACTACTCTCTGGTGGGATTCTTTTCCTAAAAATTATGAGAAATACAGGATTCGGATTTTAAATTTTCTGTCAGCAGTATACTTCAGCTGGAAGGGAGTCATCAAAATTTTTTTTTTCTATATTGAAAGAAGGCATCTAAAGAGCCCACAACAACAAATTTCCTTGCAATATTGTCAAAACTACAAGTCTCATATTTTTCTTTCCCATTTTATCAGCTTCTTTATGTTAGGCTAATTAATGGAGTAAAGATGTGAAATTTGAAAATGGACAGCACAGCTGGCATCCCATCTACAAGAAGATCAGGAAACAGATGCAGGTTCTTAGACCAAACTAGCATAGCAGTAGTAACATCCAGATCTATGAGGCACCTGACTGAGTGGATATGCAAACTGGTGAGACTGTGACAAGTGATAGGGAAAAAGGTCATTTAATGAGTATGCTCTGGGGTTTTCTCTTAACAAAATTTCTCTGAGAGGTATGTTTCAACAGCATTAATTTGAAAATAAATCAAACCAGTTGAAAGTTGGATTGTTGACTCTAAGACCTTCTTGTGGAAACTAAGCAATGTAGATCAGCAAGATTCAAGAAACTTCTAGTAACAATTTCCCTTGCAGAACAACCAACCTTCCATGTCATATCATTATGCCAAATGGTTATTTTCCTGCTTTATAAAAGAGTATCATCTCTCAAGAGACAAAACTGGTTTTTATTTGCTTGAAGTGATAGGTGAAGAGAGGCAAAAAGACACTCATGGCAATGCCAGAAATAGAATCCAGGTCGTGCAGTACACTGAACCCTTCTCTCACGTGTGTGTACTACTTTAATGAAAATTGGGAAGTTGGTGGGAATAGCAACAGTGTAATGCAAGCAAAATTGGCCTTCTCTGCCTCATACTGGGAATTTGCCTACTTGCCAAGAACCCAGTGTTTTCAAGGACATTTCACTCCTACATCAAGGACTTCTATGAAAGTCCAAACAGGTTAATCAGCATGAAGAAAAAAGGAGGAGTAATGTGATGTCACTGATCTGTAAGCAGATCTCAGCCTGAGAACTAATGTTATGGTTTAAAGCTTCTAAATGAGAGGAAAAGACAAATTCCTGAGTCCTGAGCCTGTAATTCCATGCACACTGTGCAGCCACTCAGGGCCCTGCAAAGCGAGCGCCTATGAACCGCTGACAATTCACCTGCTGCAAAGCAGGCCTGCAGAGTTGTGTGTCACAGTTGTGCTATGTGGTCTGCTTGATGATATTAAAAAGGCCACTGAAACCTCCTGCCAATAAAACCATTAGATAGAAACTGGCTGCATTTTCAAAGGTCTGCACAACGTCTGTCTAGACAAAATGGACAAATACCCTGGGTTGGGTTTTTCTGGCATGAAGTGGCAATTGTGTGTTCATTGACATATTTACACCTGTTATTTCCTTTTTTTCTAAGGCAAGCCAGGTGAGGCTTTGAACAAATCCAATGTCTTTGTACACAATGGAACAAATCCACAGGATCCTAAGCCTATCTATGCCAAGGAAGTTTTATTCCTCTCTTTCCATGCATACTAGTAGAAATTAGAAGTTAAGTACTTCCAGGAAAGGGACTACAGAGTCAATTCCCTTATCTGTATATTGCCCAGGGGGCTGAATGTAGCTTGTAAACTGTAAAGATTTCTGTTTTGTATGATTGCTGTAGTTACGGTTTCTATAGAAGGCTAAGTTTCTTCTTTAAATTAGTTTCCCTGTCCCGGTGTCAGTCAATATGCCTTGCAAATGTAAACATGACTCTTAGCTTGTGGCTGGGTGCTGGCAACCATGTGATAAGTAAATTTGTCAAAAACAACATCTTTAACAACTAAAATTTCATTTAGACAAAGCTTGGCTTATAGGTGGGTGAATGCAGTGCACCAAACTGTCCCCTTGCCAGTTGACAGTAAAAATTATGGCTGTATTCAGTGTTTCAGCTGATGAGACTAAGAGTTGCAATGGATGTATGGAATGCAGAGGAGCTCTTATTTTAGCAGAATAGCAATGATTTTGGTCCTCTGCAAGTAATTAAGTCTGGATATATTTGGACACAGTTTGATCTTTCTCTAATTGGGGGAGCAGGATTTGAGTCACTAAGGGGATCAGAATAGGAGAAGCAGGACCTAATAAAAATTACAGCAAGAGACAAACAGTTCATGCGATGAATTAAAGCTCACAGTGATTTTAAAACCCACAAACAAGCAGATTTTTCACATTGTTTAGTGAATTGATATAGTAGTGTATTTTAACTTATGAACACATTCTCTCTTGTGATACTTTAGCAAAAAGAAATTTAAACAGCATCTTACTCATAATGAAAGACAAATCTCAGTGACAAGCATGGCTCCCGGAGGAGGAGAAAATCCCTCATCCTCGTTTACACCACTCAAAGCTCTCTTGTCCAGGACGTCTGGTGATTTTGACTGAAAGATTACCTGATTCTGTCATAGTTCAGAGCCTAATTTTCTTAAATCACATCAGAGACCTTGGATAAATACCATCTGGTACCAACTACTTGCCATACCTCAAAGCATTAAATTCCTCTTGTTGGACCAAGAGCAAATACCACAGCACACAGTGCTGATTGAAATTGTAATCTTCCCTGCCATGGCTGCGTGTGGGATAGGTGATAACACTCAGCCACAGGTGCTAACTACTTGCGTGACAGCAACTCAGTGGGTCATCAAAACCCACTTCTTTGCTATATTGGAGGAAATAAACTTCTTAGGATGAGGCCAAGGCTTATCTCTGAAATAAGATGTGCTCAGAGACATTCATTAGGAATTAATCAGAACCGATATGAGACACAGTGAAGCTGCGTACTTCTCTGATTAAAGCAGCCATGAGCTGCCAACTGCCTGCTTTTGCACAGTGCACAACTTATTTAACTCCTGCCAAGTTCAGGTGTCTTTACATGTGTATATTTGGATCCCATAAATATATATTCTGTCTTACTAAATGAAAAATATACTTTTATTACAGTTTTACTGCCTTGTGTGTAAGAAAAGCCGCTTTTTGAAACAGGGAAAAAGGAAATGTGGAAGTTTCTAGCAGCTGAGAGGTGCTCAGTAACAGAAAGGAAAAAAACTGTGAGAAGACACTACACTTACTGGTAACGATCTTCAAGGTGACTGATAGGAATATGTGGAAAAAGGGAGACAATAGTATTTACAGATTATTTTTTGAAGCCCATTGCAATCTATTTTCCCATAAAAATTCTTTGAAGCCCAGATGCAATATCTTTTCCCATAAAAATTAGAATAATTCTCTTGTCATCCATAATAGATGGATGTCTCATTCAATTAATGTGTTTTTTGCAAGGAAGGTGATTGTAGAGGTGAAAGTAAAGGCTAAAGAACCTCAGCATCCCTGATTTTCATCATTCTCTGTGGCGTCTCAGCATATGTGACAGATGCTGACACAGAGGTGTGGAGATCAGATTGCCAACCTCACTTTCTGACATCAGGAAAGCAAAAACCTTTCAGGATAGTCACTTTTTTTTGTTTTGGTGAATCCAGGGTAGTGTAATGTTGCAGTCACTTTCAGTGGAATCTGAACTTCATTTATGGCTTTTAATAAAAACAGTAAGCCATGTTCCTGAAAAGCTGGAAGAAATTTTCCCCAGGTTTCAGAATGAAGTCAGCTGGACTGGTACCTCAGAGAAATTTAGGAGAAAAAGTAAATCTTGGAGACCCTCACAGGTCACATTATTTTTTTTAATACCCACATCTTGTTTTTCAGTAGCAAAGAGCAACTACAGTTC
>VWYK01069501.1:0-10615 GCA_013399775.1 Semnornis frantzii
AGTTCCCTGAGGTCCTTCTTGGATCTGAAATTGGACACAATATTCCAGATGTGGCCTCACCAGGGCAGAGTAGAAGGGCAAGAGAACATGTCTCAACCTACTAATCACACCCCTTCTAATCCACCCCAGTGTGCCATTGGCCTTCTTGGCCATAAGGGTGCATGGCTGGCTCATAGGCATCCTGCTGTCCACCAGGATCCCCAGGTCCTTTTCCACTTCATTGTTCTCCAACAGGTCAGTCCCTAACCTATACTGATACATGGGGTTGTTCTTTCTCAGGTACAAGACTCTACACTTGCCCTTATCTATCATAAACAGCATGGAAAATGTAAGAAAAAAGAAAAAAAAAATCACCTAGCAAAATAATTCATTATTTTTCAAAATAAAAATCTAACTAAACCCATAGGAGGTTATTCAGCTACTTAAATAGTAAAAATATACATGCAAAACAATATTGGAACTGATTTTGTGTATCCATTCTTCTGCCTGCCATTTAAAAAAGAGAGGAGAAAAAGAAAAAAAAGGAAAAAAAACTCCATCAAAATCAAAGTATGATGTATCAGTGCCTGCTTTTTAGCAAGTGAGACAGTTCTGTGACTTCTTGCAGCATTTGGCCAGGCAGTGAAGGCAGCAACTCTTGTGGCCATGGCTGCAAGCTTTGGCTGGAATATCGTCACACCTGTGTAAAAAAGTTAATGCCTGGGGAGCACATTTCAGGTGGGTGATAATGGGTACTGTAAGACCTTTGGAAAAGCACAGGTCAGCTCACATTTGGCTCCTAGAAGTAAACAACCTCCCTTCTCCATAACCAGAAAACTTCCTCTTTTCAAATGCTGATCTACAATTCCTTCTTCTATGTGTTCTCTGAAGGCTTTCCCCCCTTTCATTGGAATCTGGGTAATTAAAGCAACAAAGCTCATCTCTTGCTGGTCCCAGCAATCCAGACTTGGGCAATCTGAGTCACAGACACAAATTCTTCGTTAGCTCTCTTCCCACTTACAATTAACTAGCATTCTGGAAATCAAGGCTGCTGGGCCTGAAACTTAGGAAACAATTTGGAGGAGACTAACAAGCACTTGAAATGAGCCTTCCAGGGTGGAAGATTTTACATTGAAGCATCTGGATGCATGGACATCAGTGCAAGCCTACCTTGCCTAGATCTTGTCCTCAAAAGACAAGAAGTCTCTGTTTCAGGAAAGGCTTAATACACAGAAAAAGTAATCTTTCTCCCAAGTAATTAGAAGGGTGCTTCTCCACCACACAGGATGCTAGGCTTAATATTTTCCATGTATTCCTCTATTCCCTTTACATCTTTAGGCCTCCATAGCATCCTGCAACACCGAGTTCCACTGCCCATCAACGTGGTTCAGTTGGCTGTATTAATTGGCTCGGCATATGCTATCAATTCACTCTCTTATTACTCTGAGGTTTCAAAGAATTTGTAATTTGTCCTACTTAGGAAGCAATAAAAGGCAGCACAGGGTTAGTCATGGAGGGTTCTGATGACTTAGCTGGTGTGAGGTAGCTTGCTAAGACACTATCTGTAGTGCATCTGAGCCCAGCGTTTACGGTGAAATGTGTGATACACATCTCAGGCCACATGTCACAAAATATTTTACAGCCTATAACCTTCTTCCCCTGGAAACCACTTCCCAGAGTCTTCCCTCTTCCAGAGAACCCATTCACTCAAGTCATTTTACAGTGACACAACCACTCAGACTGCCAACTGAGAAGTATCTTTTACACCCATCAGGACTCCTGTTCCCGGAGCCTGGTGCTCTTCCTGGCACCCTGGGACTTAACCAGGAATGAATGGCATCCTCAGCTCTTTGTGAAAACAGCTCAGCCCTTCATTTCCTCACCTCCAGGCAGATGGTGGGTCAATCACACTACAGCCCCAGTTGGGCACCTGGCACCTACATGTGCCTACACCAGACTGCCTGACTCAGCATAATGGTGCTCTAAACTGGAGGGAGCTGGTCCTCTGGAGCTGGGTTGAGGCTGCTGAGACCACAACCACCATGGCAGAAAGGCACAAATAACGATGGCCCTTCAGCACTACCCCCACCACTCTGTAGGCTTTAAGTTGCAGCCAGTCTCACAAAGTGGTGCCTGTTGGAAACATCAGAAGCAGCTTCTGAGATATGTGACAGGGAGGATCCATCTGCCAGGTAATTTTTTTTTCTGGTAGCCTCCAGTGATATCTGAAACCAACACCCTCACCACAGAGCCTCCACTTCCTTGCACCCTACCATCTTTAATCTCAGCTCCTGGACAGATCTGAGAAGGCTTGGCTTTGCCCAAGTTTTAAAGCACAGAGCAGGCAAGGAGATGAGAACTCATTATTTAAGAGAGAACAAGGTGAAACAATTGCCAGTCCTAATCCACAAGTAGAAAAAAAGAGTTACTCGTGTCATGGGGGAGAATTCCAACATGGACCTCAGAGGAGTTCCTTGAAAGTGGGAGTTCCCAAATACTGCTGTATTGCTGGGTTTGCTTCATTTGACCACTAAGCACATCACCAGAACTTCACACTGATCCCTCAATAACAGAAACCACTTTTACATAAAGACCTTTCAGTAAAAACTAGAGAAGGAAAATGTGTTTTGCCAATATTGAGTGCATTGCTGTGGCCCTACTAAGTGGACAAATCTGTCTCCAAATTCTAGTACTACTATCTCTGGCACTTTCATTTATGTCATTTATCTGGTAGATTTCCAAGCTCCTGGATTTCCACAGAATTCCACAGCATTTAGAAAACATCCCTAGTTTCTGTTCATAGATGTGCTGAAGAATCACACTGAACACATAATGGAAAAGTTATTTCAGCCATACTTTATTGAAACTCAAACTATATAAAGATATCTCACTCTCTGCTTCATTCTATCAGTTTTAAGGATGATCCTTACTGGATTTTCTCCAGGTGAAACTCTCAAGACTTTTCAAAACAAGTATATTTCCAAGACTAAGACTCTACCTGAGCTAGCTAAAAAATCAAAAACAAAATACACACCAAAAAGCCCCCCGAACCAACCAAACAAAAAACTACCATGAAGCAAATGAAATAAACAAATGACAAAGTAAAAAAAACAAACAAACAAACAACCCCAACACCAAGAAAATAAATCATTGTTCCTATTTATAATGGCATTTAATTGTATTTTAAAGTTAAACATCCAAACTCTGGATGTAATATTGGCCATCTGTTAATAGTTTAACACATAAAGCCTGGTTGTCACATCTGAAGTATTTCTGTGGAGTTGTACTGACACTTAACTCTTGCAATCACATCCACTGCTGCTCTTGGCATTGCTCACATCTTTAACATGATTTATAGCGTTCTTTCTTTCTGTGTGCAAAGGATCCATCAAACAACAGCAGTAAGAATCTCTCTCTCTCAGAACCATTTTCTCTGCAGATTGTCTTAACCAGGACAATGTTTGCTAACTGTACAAGAAAAACACTGAAGAAAATAAACTGGATGTGGTTTAACAGAGAATAACCTTTGAAAAATCATTTTATATGAAGAATCCTTTACAGATTTTCTTAATTGCTGTACCCAGTTCACTTTGGAGTTTTACAGAAGAGATGCAATATCATCAGTGAAAACCTTAACTCCTTTCGATATTCTTTATTTATAGCTGCTCCAGACATTCCATAAAGAAGGGAAACTTCAGTTGGAGTTTTCTGCACTTATTCTCCTGCTAACAGTGGTATTTTTGGAGAGGAAAAAATGAATAAATAAATAAAAATCAGTATAATCACAGAATCTTGCCTTGAGTTCCATATGTTACTAAAGAAGTAGATAAAGTAGCTGTCCTCTATGCTCCAACAAAGCAGTGCCTGAAGACAAGTCAGCAACACCAGAACCAATGCGGTCTAAATTTGGCTTGGGTTGTAGACCTGAAAAATAACCTACAATAGCAGCAATCAGTTGCCACAACTCTACTGTTAAGCTGTAAAGGCGCAGGAGCTTCGGTGACCTGTCTAGTCTTTTCTCAGGTTGATCCTGAGCACACACATGGGCTGGGTCTGGCTTCCTCACCAGTGCCTAGAGGAATATCCCACCCGTGGGCTGCCCTGGATGGCCTCCTCCCCTCAAAAGGCACATCAAGATCTAAAAATTATTTGTTGTGACAATGCTAGCAGCTGACCACTTGCCCTCCCTTGTCAGACGATGAAGGCACACCTGATGTCACAGAGGGATGCCCTCCTACCCTCAAAGGAAAGTAACACCTTGTACAACCAAGTAACAGCCTGCTTTGTGTTCAGCTGCAGGGAGCCCTGCCAAGGGTGGTAGTCAGGGGATGGCAGTGGGGATTGCTCTGGCAGCCACATCCGGTGACCATCCCTCTCAGGTGCTCCTGCCCTGGGCCAGGAGCAGGATTGTGGTAAAACAGCTACACCTGAACCACACACACAGCTTTCCCCAAGCTACATTCAGCATGGGCTGTAGGCACACACAGACCACTCTGTCCACATGTGATTGTGTCACAGTGAAGCCACAATATCTTACTCTGACTGCTTAGGAAACATAGGGAATCCCCAACAAAAAAAATAAGAGGCAAACAACAGCTGCACCTCCCTGCCCCTGAACACTGCATCAACTAAAAAGCCAGGAGCAAATCAGATCACTGTCACTGATTTCTGTAATAAACACAATTTTTTGCATGATGCATTACAAATACTAAGCCTCACTACTGCCCTGCAGAGGCAAGTTCATTATTATTTTATGCCTGTTTCACAAATAGTAAAACCAAAGGCTGATACAAACATTTTCAGAAATACTGGCTTTCGAGTTGCTGACTCTCTTGGGATGCCCATCTGAAGGCACTGAACCACAACTCTCAAAACAAATGCATGCATAAACCCCCTCCGAACCACACTGCTGGCCAAAAGCACAGGTTGCTTTAGGTCTCTTTTCACACAGAAAGCTGGTTATTGAGGGAAGCTTCTGCCAGAAAACCGCAGAAGAAAAGCACTCAAGGACCCAAATAACTTTTCTGAGAAGCAGCAAGCTCACTTCTCTCTAACTGTACAGAATTTCATCTCCTGCTCATTATCATTTCTATCAGCCACCTCCCTCCAAAAGGCACTTTGAGATGCAAGGTGCAATAGATGTGTAAATTACCATTAAAGTATCCTCTGCTTAATTGGGGCATTTAGGATTGGTGCTGCCGTTTTAATGGGTTACCTCCCAGGAAACTGACTTATCTGGTAATGACACAGTGAATAGTAATGACCAGTGCGTAATTGGGACACTGTTAGTAAAATTTTGCTTTGGAGAGATTAAATTTAGCTGATGCAAGGAGTTAAGTGATTAATCAGGTGTTAAATAGTACGTACTTCTAAACACCAGCCTTTTCCCATTCAGTCCTACAGGCACTGAACTTAATGAGAGTTTTGTCATTGACACTAACAGAAGGATCCCTCTTCTTAGTACAAGAGTTTGCTAATAAATATTAAGGAACATAACCTGCACTAACAGATTCTCAGCCTTGGTTAAGGGCAACAGGATTCTAGATGTGCGTTGCTGAACAGTCACTCAGCACATAGCGCCTAAGTGGGAGACAGCTCTTTGCAAATACTGCATTAATGAAGCATTAGGAGACATAAAGCACTACTTTAAGATGAAGTAAATCTAGGGAAGCCAGTTGAGATTGAAAGCTGAAACACTATGCTCATTCTTAGCTCTTCATCTTACACATTCAGTCTTTTTCACTCCCTCCTTCCTTTTTTCAAATGATTACAAAGTATACGTCCTTGAATCCAAAATGAGCACCAGTGAGACAAGGCCTCGAGCTACAGGGTTCTGGGTTGACTTTGGGGGTGTCCATGCAATGAAGAGGGCCACTCTATACAGCTGACTGCAAGAGAAAGTTGCATAAAAATCTCCACTGGAGTCTGCTGTGAAATGTAGCTAAGAGGAAACACTCTGCTCAAGCATCAGCCAGGCATAGGCAAGGGAGCCCAGGCTTGGAGAAGCACTGGTCTAGAAGACCTGAAGCAGCTAACCGCCTTCCACATTCCCAGTTTGAGTCCCCCCATAACTCCACACCTGTGGAGTTGCCAGCACGATTGTTTGTAGGGTCACATGGTAAAAATTAGACTAAGCAACTGAAAGTGCCAGGTCCATAAATATTTGAAAAACAAATTAAACTGTGCCCTTTGGTATCTTTCTATTTGCTTGATGAATTTTAAGCCTCCATATGACATACAATGTCAATGTCCTCCAGGAATTCCAGGGGAAAAAAAAGAAAAAGATTCTCACAATCTGAAACTTCCAAGTGAATTTTTAAACAGAACTCATCACCACGTGGACCTTAATTAATCACAAAACTATCACCTGTGTCCATACCTTCCCTTTGTGCTTTTGATCTCATGTGAGCCTTTGACAAGATGTTTACACTCTCCCTGTCCCTCAGTTGTCTCATCTGAGGGAGGAGAGGTGAGGCTGTAAGCATCACTTGCCAATACTGTGAGGAGGGAGTGCCAACATCATGGCACAATTAATGATGACATATCAGCTAACTACTATGGCCCAGGATCAGAGGAACAAATTTACTACCAACATAAGTATGCCAACACATCCAAATAAGAAAGCCACACCATATATCTCTTTCCTAACTCATCTCAAAGTCAAAGCCCTCAGGCTGGAGTCTATCACAGAACATTTGGAAGCGTTTGGAAGGGACCTCCAAAGATTATCCAGTCCAAACCCCCTACCAAAGCAGAATCACCCAAGGTAGTCTGCATAGGAAATGCATCCAGGTGGACTTTGAAAGTCTCCACAGAAGGAAACTTCACAGCCTCTCCGGGCAGCCTGTTTCAGTGCTCCATTCATGCAGAGTACACCGATGCTCTAAACTGTAATGAATATTGAGCACCCAACCTTCACGCTCATATCCGACCCCCAAGATCTTACTTTGTGGACCCCAGCAATGACTTATCTCCTTAGCTTTAAAGCTCTTTGCGCACACACTTAACTTCCTTGCCACAATGAGTCTGCTTGCCATCGGCCCAGCAAGCACACACCCAACTGTTGGCACGATCAGGGCATTAGGGTGTTAGATTTCTCCTCTCTTGGAGAAAGAGTTAATGTCAGCAAGCACACATACTTGCTACAAAGCAAATATGTATCAATACACAATCACACATACATACTGATAAGTACTCGACATGAACTGAGGTATTGTTGCAAGTTTATATTAATTACCAGTTGTTAAGTATATGTCAAAACTTCACTTCCTCCCAAGTTTTCCTAAACCTTGTTACAGATCTCTCAGGTGGTGAGATAAGGGACACAGCACACAGAGGAGCCAGGGCAATAAACAAAGCCCTAGCCTTCACTTCCTTCTGCTGAAGCCTTCCATGGTTCATCACCCCAGCTGCTGTGGCACTTACTGCACGCACCGCACCCTTGTCTCGTGTCGGGGGAGGAAAGGGGAAAAAAAAACCAAACACAAAATACATCTACTGGCACCACCACTTCCAGTTCACAGGCTCCTAATGAAACTCAGAGACACTTTTGCAGCCCAACATGCGTCTGCTTTTCAGAACAGTGAAGTTGGAGCACGGTGCAGAGTTTGCTCCTCCGCCCAGACCTCATGCTCCATGCTGCAAGGCAGCCCCATAGGCTGAAGAAATATTCAGTCCTACTCGTATGACCATATGACCATTTAAACAACTCCTCTTGAATCCAGCTGCTGATCACAACCACCTTTGACTGGTTGGATATTAGAAAAGCTGAAGTTAGCCAGAATGGTTTTACTGGTGAAGAAACGCTACCATTTAAATCTCACATTTCTGTTTGAATAGACATACTTTCTGTACTTTAAACTATTCATTACCAGATAAACTAGTAACAGTAGTTTCAGTCCTGGAGGATAAGAACAAGGGGCAGCAAGCACGTAAACAAGATGCATATTAAAAAATAAAAGCAAGTTCCAACTATGATGTTTAGAATTGATTGTTTTATTAAAAAAATTTAAAATTTAGTTTCCCAATATCTGTCTAAATGCAATGAAAATGTGGGGCTTCATTATTTCAAGATTCAAAGGGAAGTCTACTTGCATCTCACCTGCTATGGAGCTCATCCCTTAGACTATGATTCTGCAATATACCTCAGGTCAGGGAAGGTTTATGGAACCTGAAATCAACACTAGCACTGTTGCTGACTTCAGTAAGAGCAGAAGACTCACATTTTCAAAATGACACCTCGAAACTAAGGAAAGACAACTCATATGACACTACTTTGTGAAGTTCATTTGTGTTCTTCTCTCCAGAGAACACAACCTACCTTTTCACAGGGTTTACTAGAAAATACAGCAGTCTTAATTCATTTCACATACAGAGATCTGCTCAGTTAATTGTACACACTTGGCTTGTGTTAGTATTGCCATACTGTAACACACATACAACATCCCAGTATCCAATTTATCCAAGAAAAGTCGAACTTCAGTCTCTAAGTCACAAAACTTCATGGGACACAGGCCCAAGCACGTTTAACTCAGCAAGAAAAAATACACACAGAAGCTCTCAAATCATGCTCACGTCACATAGCCTGCAAGACTCCTAGCATAAATGTACACACGTACGACAAGCAGACAAAAAAGTGCCATGGTCTTAAGCTGAATAATTGTTTATTCCGGACTTTTCCCCTTAGAGAGAGAGTCTGGAAGTCAATTTTTCCTCCCAGGCAGGGAGAGACAACTGCTAAAGCACTCTTAGTCGAAAGCAGATAGGAGATTCCTGGCTGGCAACAAGGCAAAACGACTCCTGAAGAAAATGCATGACTGAAACAAAACGGAGGGGTGAGGAAAGCAGAGAGGAAAGCACTCTTTCCAGTGGGAATTTCCTTGAGAGGAAGGATCTGGACAAAAAAGGAAACTCAATTTGGTTCCCATTGTCTCAGCTTCATACCACTTCCACTTAGAAACTTCACAGGGCAACCCATTCTGCATCAGGACAAGCCGTACGGAAACACATTCCCGGGGCACTGGCAGTGTGGGGCCAGGCTGCGCAGCCCCGTCTTTCCTATCTGCTGACCGGCAAGCGATGCCAGTAAATACAGTGATTAAAAATACTATTAATGTGAAAATTAAAAATAATATATTTACAAAATTAGAACGCAAGCCCGACAACCCACTGTTGGTGGGAGCAGCAGCAGCTGCATCTCCCTGACGGGAAGGAAACTTTCTGCTAAGTTACTGTCGGGGAACCACGGGCAGCCAGCCCTGCGGGAGCCCAGGCCAGGCCGGCCTCCGGGGCTCCTTTTAAAGCGTTCATCGCGTCGCCGGCTCCTGCTGTGAAGAGCCACGCCGTG
Source organism: Semnornis frantzii (assembly GCA_013399775.1). NCBI lineage: Eukaryota > Metazoa > Chordata > Aves > Piciformes > Ramphastidae > Semnornis > Semnornis frantzii. The sequence goes on from VWYK01069501.1 coordinate 9,326, forward strand.
AAATCCCGGACGCGGCGGCTTTGCTGTGAGTGTTCCCGCAGGGTAGACACACGGTGCTGACAACCGACGAGAGCTGATTCTCCGTGTCCGACTCCCCCGGGCCGGCCGCCAGCGCGGGGCGCTCCGCGTTCCAGATTGCCACGGCTGGGGGCTGCTGCTCGCCCCACAGACGTGGGTACGACCACAACCCCCACCAGAACCCATGACCGCCCTTCCCACGGCAAACAAACAAACAAACAAAACAAAAGACCAACCAAACCCACAACTACAAACAAACGAAAGAGGAAGAGGAATAATCAGGTTTTTCCACCCAAATAACCCTGGCCTGAACACAGCGCCCACCGCCCTGAGCCGCCGGCGGGCGCGTCCCGCGCTGATAGAGGACGGCCAGACACAAGGAGGGATTGAGGGACTGGGTTTTACCTTGATAAAGCACTGAGCAGGAGTCTCAGACATCTCTCAGGAGGGAAACGGCGAAGCCCGGCGGGGCAGGCGGGCGCGGGCGGACGGGAAGTTCTCAGGCTTTCCGCACTTTCCGCTCCTTTCCCGGCTCGGCGGCTGAGCGCGGCCCGTCCCCCTCAAGGGGAAGTTACTGCCGCCACCATCGTCCGGCAGCGGGCACGGCGCGGCCCGCAGAGCTGCCCGGGAGGTGAGGGGAGAGGCGCCCGGCCGCCGGAGTCCCCTCTTCAGTGCCGCTGCCCCGCGCAATCGCTCCCGCCTCCCCCCCCGGCACGCGCCTGTGGCTCTGCGCGTGTGACCGCGCGCGCTCCCTGCCCCGTCTGCGAGCCGGTACGCGCGCACGGCACGGGGAGCGGAGACGGGGGAGGGGAGAGGCGAGGAGGGGAGAGAGGGGGGAGCGGCAGGGGGGGGGGGGGGCGAGAGCGNCTGGCCTGGCCTGGCCCTGCTCCCCGCCGCTGTTTTCCTTCCTGGAAGCGAGAAACCGAAAGGCGGTAGGGGCCGGGCCAGGCCTGGCCGGGACCTATGCCCCGCCCCGCGTCTCCCATTGATCCGGAGTTTCAGGGCCGAAACTGACGTGGGTTCCCGGCACTGGCACCGCCCCTTAAAGGGGCCGTTCCGGTAGGAGGCAACAGCGGGCACGAATGGCGGCCGCCGCCATCCAGCCTTCGCTCCTCCTCTCCCCGCTAGCGGCGGTTGCGGTGCCCCGCGGCAGGGGTGCGGCGAGTTGCCGGCGCCCTCGGGTGCCGATGCGGACCGGTCATAGTGGAGCGGAGGCTGGAAGGACGCGGATGGTCGCCTCGTCTTACTGAGTGGCATTTGACTTAACGAGGT
>VWYK01069501.1:10624-28002 GCA_013399775.1 Semnornis frantzii
GAGGTGCCGCGGCAGGGTCGGGCGGGCCTTTAAGCGGCCCTCGCCGGTACCGACAGCCAGCGCCGGGCTGGGCAGCGGGGTGGGCGGACGCCGCTGTGGGGAGCGGGATGGGGGGTGGACTGCGGGACGGACTGCCGCCTCCAGGCAGCACAATGGTCTTTGTTCCACTGCTGGGGCTGCCCCTTTAAGAGCCCCGACCAGGAAATGAGGCTCGGGTTACCGCGGGGCACGGGAAGTCCGGGGAGGCACCGCTGGCCCATGTTTTACCTCCGCCCAACTCCATTTGCTGTCTGGCCCAGCCCGGCTTCTGCTGCTCTCTGCCCGACGGAGCTCCCTCGCTGAAGACACCGAGGGAGCACCGAGATGCGGCCACTCCTAGCAGCGGCCCGGCGCCCCCCCTGCAATCAGAGGGTAGCTGCCCCATGGGAAACCTTCTGCCAGCACCCCCAGGTCCTCTTCTGATGGACAACTTTGCAGCCACTCTGCCTTAGGCCTGTAGCACTGCATGGGGCTGTGGTGACCGAAGAGCAGGACTCGGCGCTTGGCCTTGTTAAACCTCCTACAAATGACAACGACTCATCGATCCAGCCTGTTCAGATCTCACTGCAGTGCCTTCCTACCTTTGAGCAGATCAATACTTCCACCTAGTCTGGTGTCATCTGCAGACTTACTGAGAGGCCACTCAATTCCTTCATCCACATGACTGATACAAGATACTAAACAAGACTGGCCCCAAAACTGAGCCCTGGGGAACACTGCCTGTAACCAGCCATCAGCTGGATCTAATTCAGTTCACCAGGACTCTTTGGGCTTGCCAATCCGGACAGGTTTTACCCAGCAATGAGTCCACCTGTGTAAACCATGAGCTGCCAGCTGGATTTAGTTCTGTTCACCACGAGGCTCTGGTCTCATCCAGCCAACCAGTTTTTTTACCCAGCAAGAGCCCACCTTTCTAAGCCATGAGCTGACAGGTTCTCTAGGAGAATACTGTGGGAAATAGTGTCAAGGGCTTTACTGAAGTCCAGGTAGACAATGTCCAGTAGGCATCCTTCGGCAGGCCAGTTTGCAAACAAGGACCTATCTCTTACAGCCTCTTGCAGCTTTGTTTGGCCAGGAACTAAATGTGGAAGAGACAGAGAAGGAACTATTCCCTCTTAACCTAGCAACCAGTGACACTGTTACATTATAGGGCTGAGTGAATAATAAAGGATTCATCTTTACCTGGCTTCCCTCAGCATGGCTGAAGTGGAGCAGAATTGTAGTATCTCCATTACTTTCACAGTGCTGCTCTCTCCTCTGCTGTTTTCTCTGCTTCATCACTATTAGGCTTTCCCATTCTACTCGTGGCTTTCCTCAAGTGCTGAGTCATTATACTGTATCTCATGGGAAGCTGGGAGGGGGTGTGCGTTGTTAAATATAGAAATTGGAGCTGGAAAAGGCCTGTTGGGTCACCTACCCTACTTCCCTGCTAGCAGAAGAGTTATAGTACATGCCTTGATTGCTTTTGTTTTAAATGTCTTGGAGACTTCCACCTCTTTTGGAGACTGTTTCACAGTCCAACAAGTCCCATGGTCAAAAAGGTAATTGGCCAATGTTTTCATTTGTCCAGTTTAACCTAATAGTAATTGGGTTTAAACAGCTGCGTTATAACTGTGTATTACCCCCCTTTACACAGTTTTTCTCCTTGTTGGCTGTTCATGCCTTGCATCCAGGTGTCACACATTTTCCTAACCATTGCCATTAATTCTTTTTTTTTTTTTCCTTTAATTAATCAGTCTCTGCAGCCACTTTGTCATTGTCATGAGTTTCCTCTGATTCCTGTCCCATCAGTCATTGTCTCAGCCCACAGATGCCCACATTTAGGCACAAGTAGCTGCCTGATCTTTTGTGAATGCAGACAACCCCCCATCAAAATTTAATTTGTCTCCAGGTTGCCTCAGAAGCTTGTACGAAATTTGTCACCTGCCATTGCCATGAATCAGATCTGGTCCTGTTACTCCTCAGTGTTCCCTCCTGCACTACAAGTGCAATCTGTTTTTCCCCACAGAAATGGTGGTGAAGGTATGTGTCGTGAATCTCATTTTCCTGCCTGGAGTTTCAACATCTGTTCTTTCTGGGGTCATTGATATCTGCTGTTCCTCCTGCTTTGATTAATAGCCCTTACAAACACAGACCTTGATCCATCTTGGCAGACCTTTCAATCAGTATGAATGGTGGCAAGTATCTGTCCAAGATTACAGCCTGGTTTAGAGCTGTTCTCTTCCAGTTCCTTTAGTTTTGGTTTTGTTTTTTTTTCACTGCTCCACTCAATGTGAGTGCAGTGGACAGGAACTAGAAAAGTTAAGGACCAAAAAAATATGAATGTGTAGAGAAGGCCACAGGCACCTTTCAATCCCACTGAAGTCAACCCCATTCAGGCTGCTGTAAGCAAGCTGAGGAAGGAAACATGGCTGGACAAGATGCTCTGTGGTCTGCCCATGCCAACAGAAGCAGATAAACCACAGTGAGTAGAGAACATCTTTGAACAAGGAGGCCCAAACTCCTTGTAATACACTAGCATCTTAGCTTGATTCAGCCCTTGTTTCTTTGGCTTGATTTCTCTCAGTTCCTCTCAGTTCCATCTCTTGAGACCTCAGACTATGTGATGTGGTCCCTGGTTGCTGCTCTGTGCAGGAGAGGAAAGATGCTACCAAATCTCCTGGTGAACAGGATGGTCTGTGTTTGCAGGACAGTGACTCTGGAAATACAAGAAGAAAGCTCCTCCAGCTGTCAGCTCCCCTTTAGATCCACACCACATGGAGACTGCACAGAACGGAAAGGAAATCCATTAGCTCCTATTAACCTTGAACAGACTCCCAGTTAGTTTCCTTCCCTCTCACCTAGAGGCTACTCTTTAGCTTATCTCCAAGGAGGACCATTTAATTAAAAGCAGGATTTGCTGTCCCACAGAGCCACCTTTCATCAACACCCTCCCCAGAAATCCCCTAACTTTTTGCTTGCCTAGATGGCAGCAATGCCGATGCAGGCAAAAGGTAACCATACTCTGGCCTCTGGAGTGAGACCAAGTTCCTCCTTTGCTTAGGGCTCTCTCAGTAAAGGCAGATGGGTGGCATGTTGGGAGACAGCAGCAGGATGAGAAATCCCATAGATAGAAGTATGTGGTGGTCTGAAAGCAGAGCAAGCCCAGAAGAAACAGAGGCAAACCAACCTTTCATTGGGACTTTTAATTTTCTGTCTGCAGCGGAGCATCTGCGCACCTGATTCCATGTGGACCTCTTTTACAGCCACAAGCCTTTCAGTGTCTTCCCACCTGCACTTTCTCAATAGCTAGGCTAGTTTTTGTCCATATGTCCTTAAAGGATGTTGGAACTTTTTTCTCCAAGAGAGTTAGACCCTTGGGAACCTACATCCATCTGAAAGCCAAGGGTTTAATTTCTTCTTCTGTGTACCAGTTTTCCAGTTTCAGCATCGTATAACAGTACCTTAGACATTTGTCAAGTAATTGTTGACTTCACCTTGCTTTTATGAAGGACACTTTGTTTATGGCAGTATTTTTTCTTTCGTTTTAACATTTGCAAAGACACTCATTAGTTCCCAGTGCCCAGTTGTCACTAACTCATTCTAATATTTCTCCAATGTTAACTTTTCCTTCCCTTTGTCTTTCCCCAGAAGAACTTAACTGACTCACTTATTTAGTGTTCACTTCTACTAAGGGATTACTAGTTTTATTTTTGTCTTCCAGTCACTTGGGATGATAGGATTGGTCTGATGACCTTCAACAGAGATGACTCTTCCAGACTGAGGAAGGATCAGGCTCTTCAGGAACAAAACACAGTAGGAGGCAGTAGTAAATTCCAAGAACATGCAAGGATACATTGATGTCAGTGTGCAACGGAGTTTTTAGTCTTGAGGACACACCACTAAATCCACGATCATTGGTGCATAGGTGTGCTTTGGAAGTGATCCCTGTTGCACACATAGCACTATGCTGCTTTTTCCCTTCCCAAACTGGTTTCTGAAACCAGATTACATTTTATGGCCCTAGTGTGCATCAGTTTTGCTGTTTCTGATTGTTAGCAGTAGGATTAGCTTTCACTTCACACTCTTAAGCAATTCCTTTTGCCAAGATTCAGGCAGGTTAATGTTTCTTGTAGTAGAAGTCCCAAATCCTTGGCTTTTTAGGAGTATGTATGGAATTCCATCTAAAATACCCATATCCATGTGATTTGCTTTCTTGTTGGTTCACCTAAGAGCCTACGAGACTCAGTGGTCTCTTAACTGCTCAGGGCTGGCTCCCTGAATAGGATTTTAGCATGAAAACTGATAAAAGTGTTGCAGGACTCTTCTTCTTGTTCCTAGTTGACTGCTGTGTTCTACCAGATGCTGTTAATGTCCTCAATCCTGTTTAGTCCTAACCTACACTGAACTTCTGCAGTGTTTCACCTTCAGTGTCAGCCAGAGTGGCATGCACATACTGAAAGGCAGCTTAAGGCTGTCCTGGACTGATGAGAACTCCATGTGGCTTCCTGCAGGCAACTCCGACACAAGAAGGATGTTGAACTGCTGGAGCAGGTCCACAGGAGGCCACAAAGGTGATCAGAGGGCTGGAGAATCTCCCTATAGGGACAAGATGGGACAGTTAGTGCTGTTCAGCCTGGAGAAGAGAAGGCTCCAGGGAGATCTTAGAGCAGCATTCCAGTACCTGAAGTGGCCTACAGGAGAGCTGGGGAAGGACTTTTTACAAGAGCTTGTAGTGACAGGACAAGAAGGAATGGATTGAAGCTGAAAGAGGGGAGATTTAGACTGGAGAGCAGGAAGAAATTCTTTACATTGAGGGTGGGGAAACACGGGAACAGGTTGCCCAAGGAGGCTGTGGATTCCCCCTCCTTGGAGGTGTTCAAGGCCAGATTGGATAAGGCCTTGAGCAACCTCATCTAGTGGAAAGTGTCCTTACCCACAGAGCTAGATGATTTTTGAGGTCATTTCCAACCCAAACCATTCTATGATTTTATGATTTGCAGCGGTATAATGGTTTTGGTAAAAGAGGTGTTCGGCTTTTTGTTCATTTGTCTGTTTTTAACAACTCTAATGCATTCCCTAAAACTGCAGGCATTACATTCAGAAACCCACAACAATCAAAGTGGAAATGCAAAACTCCTGCTATGACACCTATTCAGCAGCAAAGGTATGGAAAAAATGCCACCCTGAGCATGCTTGATGCTCTAAACAGTATCATCCTCACACATCATCATATACTGGATTCATTTGAATCACCTGCTATATTGCTTCTATAAGAGAAGCTTTTTTTTTTTTTTTTTTTTCCCCTGCTTCTATGTGGCTAATCTGTTAGGAGAAAGGGGAAGGGAGATTGAGGACTGTACTGATTTTAACTCTTCTTTGTTCAAAGCAGTGCAGCATCTTCTAAGAGACCAGTGTATAGTCATGTTTGAAAAGCAAACTTTATTGCACAAGACATTGCTCAGACACATGTTGACAGTGCTACTCCTGGTGCATCCTTTCATGTCACAGCATGTAAAAATGAGGCAGCAAGTGGCCCTGACAGAGCTCCTGAGTACGCCAACTCAAGTGACACCAAGATGGCAATACGTAAACCTGACTATCAGGCTAAGCTAAAATTATATTGGAACAGGCTGCCCAGAGAGATCCTGGAGTCTCCTTCTCTGGAGACATTCAAAACCTGCCTGGATATGTTCCTGTGTGACCTGCCATGGGTGATCCTGCTCTGGCAGGGTGGTTGGACTCAATGATCTTTCAAGGTCCCTTCCAACCCTTAACATTCTGTGATTCTGTGACCACAGGCCCCTCTCATACCACAGTGGAGCAACACCATTGCCTCACAAGACAGTAGCAGCCAAGCCCATGTCTACCTCTTCCAGTGTTCTGCTTGCAGTATGGTGCCAGAAGGCAAAGTTTGCAGGACTAACATCTGTGAAAGTGCCCCATCCCACACTGCTGTGCAGGTTGCACAACGCTCCTCTTTGGTCATGTTAGCAGCTGCTGTTCAGCAAAGTGAACAAGCGCAAGCATCTCTGTGTCTGTGTGTGTGCATCCCTGTGTTCAGAGCTATCTCTCCTGGCTGTGGTGCAAGCAGATGGAGACTGGCAGGGATAGCTCAAACTGGAATCTTGTGGTTCCTCACAGCCACAGATGCAGCTTCTGCCTTCAACTCATGGTAGTAGCCCTCTTGCTCACTAGCAAAGAGACAAGAGGCTTGGCCAGGCACTGGGCCTTGCCCCAACAATACAAAATCTTGCCCTGACAGAAAGCACTGAAGTGTCACTATGCATGCAAGGGCCAAGGACTAAAAGTAGGGGGGACCTGTGCTTGTGGTTGAAGATGGGCAAAGCCAGGCAGACTGTATCAGAGCCCTCAGGCTCCAAGCTAAAGAGCCCCAGCTGCCTTAGCCTTTCCTCAGCAAGGAGATGTTCCACTGCCTTCAGCACCTTTGTGACTCTGTGCTGGACTCTGTCAAGCAGTTCCCTGAGGTCCTTCTCGGGCCCAGAACTAGACACAATATTCCAGATGTGGCCTCACCAGGGCAGAGTAGAGGAGCAGGAGAACCTGTCTCGACCTACTAATCACAACCCTTCTAATCCACCCCAGCGTGCCATTTGCCTTCTTGGCCACAAGGCCACATTGCTGGCTCATGGGCACCCTGCTGTCCACCAGGACCCCCAGGCCCTTTTCTCCAGAGCTGCTCTCCAACAGATGGGCCCCCAACCTCTGTTTGTTCTTGCATTGTCTGGAACAGTGTGCACATCAATATTGACAGCCTCAGGAATTCAGAGTAATGAGGGACTTTCACCTCAAAATCTTGTGATTTTGAGTGGAAAAATTACTCCAGAAATTTCTGTAAAATTTTATGCCTGTATTTTCTTATTTTCTTCTGCATTTTGTCTTGTATGTGTTTTTCAAAATCCTCTCCCAAATTTTGAGTGCTAGAAATTTTTTTTCCCTTCCCGTTTCTTCATTCTTTTCTTCTTTGTTATTTTTTTCTTCTCTCTCCCCCTCCATCTCTTTCTTCCCACCTTCCCACTTCTTATTTCACATATAATTGCATGAGTCACCCCAGGAAAATTAAAGAATAATAACATATATGATGAAACTCATGATAAAACTAGAAAAACCATCTAGCTATATTCTGCTACCAAAAAGCATTCTAAACAAAACAAAACCAAACCAAAACAAAAAAAGAAAAGAAAAAAAAAAGCTGAAGGGACAGAGTTCAAATTCTCTGCCAGATAAATCCAAATTGATCTCTATTTTGCATGTATCGACTGATTTTTCTTTCCCCATTTCACTTACCCCAGCTGCAAAAGTGAAGCAAAATTTTCTCACCCCCCAGTCCTCCCTATTAGTAATATTCTCACAGGCTCACCACCCCCTCCCTTCTTTTTTAGCATCATTTTGTTCCCACAGAGTGCCAGGATTGCTGCTGTGGAGCCTGTTTGAAGCAGTGCTGCACACTCTGTCATCCCTGTTGTAACTCTCTGTCTTGCTGGTAGTAAATGAGTGACACAAATTATTTTCCTGCCAGATAAACATTGCCTCCTAGATTTAGTACTCATATTCTAATGTGAGGAATGGCATTATAAGAGCAACAGCAGTCAGTCTGCTTACAATTGTCCTGTATTCCTAGGGGAAAAAACCCAACAGAGGGAACTGCTGCTCCAAGCCTGAGGAAACCCAGCACCTTTCTGCCCAGCCCTGCACCCATCAGGGTAGGCGCTTACAGCAGCATGACCACATGGTTGCAAAGCCAGTGGGCTGAAAGGGAAACTCAAGCAAGCAAAAGGAAAAAAGAGAATGGAAAAAGGAAAAGGGGTAAAGGGAAAATAAAAACAGAAAAAGGAAAACAGGAAAACAGGAAAAGGGACACAGGAAAATTGAAAAGGAAAATGTAAATGGAAAGAAAAAAGGAGAAGGGAAAACAGAAAAGGGAAAAAAGGGGGAAAGGAAAATGTAAGACAGAAAAGAGGAAAGGAAAAAGGAAAAGGGAAAAAAGGAAATGGAAAAGGAGGAAAGGAATAAGGGAAAAGGGAAAAGGAGAAAGAAAAAGGGGGGAAGGAAAATGGAAAAAGAAAAATGGAAAAAAGAAAATGGAAAAAGGAAATAGGGAACAGGAAACTCAACTGAAGGCTGACTGAGGGTAGTGCATGCTCAAGAAATGACAGAATGGAATCCCAGCAACTGAAAAAAGCACTGTGAGCACAGCTTGTTGCACAGAGCTGTGATTTATCTGCTTTTATTTCCAATAGTTGCAGAGGCATCATGATGTAGGATTTTAGAGCCTCTTAAATCATGCCTGACATTTATGGATATAGTTCAGAGTGCATACATTATGGATAAGCAGTAGCCTCTCCGTGGCTGAGCAGCAGTTTTCCACTCACAGGTCTTATTCCACCCTCACCCCTTTTTACAACTTGAGCTCAGAAACTGCCAAACATACTCCAAAGACAAAGATTTTGGGCAAGAATACAAAAAAATAAAGAAGACGTTCTGACTGCCCTGATCTAAAAAAGAGCCTTTGTTTCTTTTGTATCCTATTTCCAAGTGCAGGCCTGCAGCCAGGAGGGTTAACTGCAGCTTCTTAAGGCGCTGCATATTCTGCAGTCTCCATCTGAGCAAGCTGATCGTCCTCTCACAGGGAAGAGCTGGTAATCAGCCTGACTTGCTGATGATTTTCTTTTGGTGTGTATACAGGGTGATGGAATTAAGACCAGAAATTTGAGCTGACCCAAACATTAGTTTGGAAGATGACTGAGAAGAGGCACAGAGAGGTTGTCAAGGCCTCACCTTACTGAGCCAAACTCTGCACAGATCTCTAGTGGTTACAGAGGGCCCCCAGCTCCTCTCTCTTTATGTCAGGTTGAGTGTGGATGCATCTGCTCCTACTTAATGCTGGGCATGGGTGGTGCTGGAGGACCAGACTGAGAAGCCCCCATGTGCATGCACGGGAAGACAGAGGCTTTGGTCTGTGGACATCTTGCTCATTTCCTTGTGCTCTCTTCACAACCTATACTTTGTGACTTGGACAATAGTGGAATGGCAGCACTGCCACTGCCACTTGCCTGGCACATAGTCCACTGCCCTTCTCCACCCTCAAGGGTGGATAGCACCTGACTAGACAGACTCATCTTTGTAACCACTGCCTGAGGTAAGTTGAGGCAGTCTTGGGCTGTGCCAGTCAAGACAGGTTGAGAAGGCAGCCAGGAAGGAGGAGAGAGGGTGGGTGGCTTGGAACAAGTCCTGTCAGCCCATAGCAGCTGGAAAGGGAAGAGCAAGTCAGTGGGTGAGGATGGAAAAGGTAGCTGAGAGGAGGACCAGGATTTTGTTTCAGGAGAGGCCTCACCTGCAATTTCAGAGGAAGACAGAGAGAGAGAATGATGAAAGGAGCAGCCGGATAGGTGACCTTATCTGGAGGAGAATTCAGCCTCCCGGCTTGTTATCCAGGGTGAGCAGCCTGCAGCCAGGAAGACAACTCTTTCAGAGGACTATGGCATAGGGACCTTTGTGACCAGAAGAACGGAAGGCTTTAACTGCCTGAGGAAGATATTTTAATATGCCAAGGCCTGAACCAAACACAGATTGCAGTAGTCGCAGCTACCACTTCAAGAGATAAAGAGACATTTCACTCTCAGATAGCATCTTACATGTGGTAATTAAACGTTTACAACACCCATGTGAGGTAAGTGCATAGTTATCACTCCTGTTGTAGAGCCAGCAGAGAAGAGAGGGAAGCAGTTTGCCAAAGGCCAGGTGGTGAGTCAGTGGCAGTGCCACCGTCACCAACCAGAGGCTCCCAGTTCCCAGCCCAGCCTGCAAACCGCAGCAGTGGTGTGACAGCCTCCCAGCTGAGAGATGGAAGTAAACTGATTCTCAAACACTTTGATGAGAGAAGGAAGGTTAGAAACAGCCTGCGGCTCTTTCTAGAGAAAGTGTCAGGGCTGAGAGGGAATTTCAGAGGAGGGGAGCAGGAAAGTGGGTGGTGGTGAAGTAACTATTGACACAAGCAGCTACGAAGGGAAGGGAGCCAACACACCAGAATCCAACAATGGGGGAGGAAAATTGGTCAATAAGGAAGGCAGATTTTTCTCAGAGGAAGCAGCAAGAAAAGAAAAAATAGTGAGAAGGAGATGAGGAATAAGGAAAAAAATCTAGCAAGAGTGTGTATGGCAGTATTTGAGGCAAGCAAGAAATGCCACTGAGCATAGGGTGTTCCAGTGCCTGGGCAATTATAATCACACTATTGTCTCTTGCACAGCAGCTGAAGATGTCAGAGTCCTCCACAGAGCAGGGTAAGCATCGTTACCTTTGTCACACCTATGGGAGAGCTGAGACTCAGAGCAGCAAAGCTCCATGGCTCTGGTCACATAGCAAGGACAACGCATCGTTCTGGTTTAAACTATTACAATAAATGCAGCTTGAAACAGAGGCAGGACAAACAGGGACACAGAGTTCTCAGTGGTAAAGGAGAGAACAAGAGAAGAGAGAACCAATGTCAGCAGCTCAAATCTACTTTTGATAGCTCTAGAATACACAATGCCAAGTAAAACAACAGGTGGAGGATGTGAGCTTTGGATCTTCCCTGCCTTAATCTACAAGCTAAGGAGTACTAGGAGGCAAACACACCACTGGATGAATAGGTGTGTCACAATCATCCTAACACTAGTTTTAGTGCCACCTGTGCCCTTACGTGAGTTATGTCCTCAGTTTTCCTCCTTTCAGCATCAATAAGGTAACAAGTTGTACCTACAAGATGCAAATACTCCACAATTTTTCAAACCCCAACTATGCTTTGAGATCAGCTAGTCTGGAATATTTCAGTTGGAGGGTACCTACAATTATCAGGAAGCTGCACATGAGCGCCATCCTGGTAGGATCATTTGTTTGGAGTCATTATGTGCCACAAGACAGGAAGTGTGTGACAGCTTGTGGCTACCACTCCAGAAGAGGCATCATCTGAAAAAGCAGAAGCCCAGAAAATACCCGCCAGCATCACTGCAGGATTGTGTTGTCTAAGGTTAGTACAGTGTTTGTAGTGCCCAGAAAAGTGAGATACTTGTGTAAAAGTTCCTCTTCATTTCAAAAACCACCACCTCTCACCTCTGCTTCCTCCTTTTCTTCACGTGAAATGAAGAAGCTGCAGCTACTTTCAGCTTGTGTAGGGCAGAGAAGCATCCTCCAGTATAAAACAAGAGGAGAAAACCAGTGTAATTCACAGAATCACTGAATCACAGAATGTTAGGCCTTGGAAGGGACCTCCACAGATCATTCAGTCTAACTGCCCTGCCACGGCAGGTCACGCAGGAACACATTCAGGTGAGTTTGGAATGTCTCCAGAGAAGGAGACTCCACAACCTCTCCGGGCAGCCTGCTCCAGGGCTCTGGCACCCTCACAGGGAAAAAGTTTTCCCTTCTGTTCCCGTGGCACCTCCTCTGTTCTAGTTTGCCCCCATTGGCCTTTGTCCTGTCACTGGACATCCCTGAAGAGAGCCTGGCTCTGTCCACCCGACACTGCACATCTTTATAAACATGAATGAGGGCAACCCTCAGGCTCCTCTGCTTCCAAGCTAAAGAGCCCAAACTCCCTCAGACTGTCCTCACAGGGAGACGTTCCACTGCCTTCAAGCATCTTCGTGGCTCTGTGCTGGACTCTTTCAAGCAGTTCCCTGAAGTCCTTCTTGTACTGAGTGATCCAGAACTGGACAAAATATTCCAAATGGTGAAAGAATCAGGAAAGAGCACTATAAAAGATAAGGCCTATTTTTAGTAACACTCTTTTAGTGTTAAAGTTTCCACCATTTATTCCATTCTCTTCTTAAGTATCAGAAGCTCCCACGCTCTCTCTTTCCTGCTGGTGCAGAAGGCCGTGACTTCAGCTGTGCACTGCTACCACCCTCTGGCCACCGTTAACACCACACTTCTCCACCTGCAGGAGTGCCCTAACTCCATCATCTGCTTTGGACACTTTGCATGTGAGGGAAACGCTGCCTTCAGCGTACCCAGGCAGTGAATGACACATTCTGATGCAGCTCTACAAGACAACTCTTTTGTGATGTAGCAACACCACTTGTTTTAGTAAGGAGACTTTGTTTGTGTCAGAGATGCAAAGGCTGACACTTTCAAATGTGGTGGTCCAATGGGTTCATCTCCTCATGCTGTCATGATACATCAGCTGTATTGGAATGGGCACTGTTTCCTACTTTGGGGGTGTCTCTCAGGGGATGAGACATTCCCGAGTCACCTTGAGATTAAAGTGTTAGATTGGGACTTCCCTTGAACAAGACCTTTTCTCTTTTAGCACCTCAGTTGCACAGCTGTACAACTGAACTTGTGCATTCTTAGCTCTTGCACATGGATGATTGCCCAATGAGCTCAGGAGTAGTTTTGACTGCATAAGCAGATAAAAACACCAAATTGGATAGCAGTCCATCTACATTTTTCTGTACTGACACTACCAGTGCTGAGACTCCTGCAGACATTTGTCAGTGGAGGCACCTTCTGCTCAACAGAAGTTGCCCCATGGCCATTAGCTCATTTTCCAAGGAGCAGCAAGAAGTTATGGTGTGAGACTGGGTGATCTTGAAGGTCTCTTCCAACCAAATATATGCTGTGATTCAGTGGGAAGAACTGGAAGAGAAAAAAGGAATTTGTGACCCAAGGGAGGTTTCTTATCATCCTGTCATCCCTATGGGTCTGCAACTGCCTTGCACAGCTTTAAAGCACACTGGCCATGTGTCATGGGTTAGTAGGTCTGTGGAAACCAGCACACATCTAGGTAGTCCCTGGGCAAAAGCAGAGAAACAGCAGCAAAGGCTGCAAGAGGGGCTGATAAAATAGGAGCATGAATTTCACACTCTGCTGGTGAGGCTTGGCAGGTCTGTGTGCTTGAACCAGGCCAGAGCCTTGAATTAATTGCTCTGGCTCTCCTAGCACTAGCTTCAGCACTTGCTGAGGCCCTAACTGGGTTGCAACATGATGGCTGTACACATACCCTGATCCTGCAAATAACCAGGAGATAGATCAGGCATGTGCCTGCTTCATGTTCCAGCAATGTTTGTGCTGAAACATGCCTAGCTGTGGGAGAACCTCCTTGGCCTCTCTGCACCAGCTGGAAAGCACAAGTCTTTGATCTGAACTCCAGGAGCTGAAACAGTTTGAGATTGCTGGTGCAGTGCATGTGCTGATGTGGCATGATGAAGACAGACAGATCTACGTGTCTAACAATTCTGTTACCTGAATGCAGTGAGCCACAGTGAATGAAGTGTCCAGCTGGGCAATTGTCCTCAAAGGATGATGAACAGCAGATAAAAAAGATGTGAACAGCTCCTCAGTGCTTTGAAAGAGGCTCATGACTTTGATTCAAAGTTCCCACTTTGCATACTGCTGATAATAAATTTCCCCAATGTGCTTGAAAGGATTGGTCAGCTTCAGCAGGCTAGGCTTTGCAACCCTCAATATGTCAGCAGCAGCATGGTACCACAGTGACATCCTTACCTCCAGGGTCCCAGAGAACAAAAAAGCTTGGAGAATTTGAGCCTGTTAGAGCTTTCTTACAAAACATAAAGGAGAGTGGTGATGGTAAAGCAGCTGAACATGTACAGAGGGAAAAGACAGCGTGAGACCTAAATAGCACAGCAGCTGGATATTATGGTTTTGTAGGAGAAAAGGTTTACTTTGTCCTTTAATTTACCACCCTTGGAGACACAAATTCAGAACTCACATAAGCTCTAACACAACCAGGTGACACGACTTGAAAGGTGAATGCGTTTATGTAGATCTGACAGGTGTTAATGATGGCTTTCAATTAGAAAGGAACCCTGGAAGAGAAATTGCTTGTTAAACAAATCTAACAGCAGCAATGTTTTCTAACAGGATTACTTGCTGGAACCAGGTGTTGCAAAATATGAAGTGTCTTGCTCTCTTTATTTAAAAGAAGATCCTTACAAATGTGATCATCTTTGAAGGTCCAATTTTATTGTCTGATGTGCTTCAACCCATGTTTCCTACACAGGGTTCATAATGAGATTAGTGGAGTGTAAATCTTCATGCATTTTAAATAAACAGTCTCTTGAGTGTCTGGCACTAGAAATGTATTGTTCTGCGTTTCCCCATGGGCACTGATGTTGCATCCCTTAATTGTAAAGAATTAATCTGTGTCATATTACAAGGCCTTTGATTACATTTTAAATGGGAGAGTTTCATCTTTTCTTTGTTTGGGCTATCATATAATTTGATTAATTACAATTGGTTAGATTCCACACCCCACCCTGCCCCCCATTTGCCACAAAAAGGCCCAAGGCTTCTGTTTGCTATTTCTAAAGTAGCCCATATGGAGAAGCCACTAGCACAATGTGTGGAACAGCCCCTGACTCAGTACAGAGATCACTGTTGTCACGTCAAATTTACCTGAATAACATTACCTGTCAAGATTTCAATTGATACCCTTGCCCATTCACACAATCTGAATGGTTAGCTCCCACAGTAATATTCTTACCTGTTTGTTCTGATACCAGAGTATGATGAATTACCTCTTTGTCTCTGCTCACTATAGCAGCCAGTGTAATGCAAATGTATATTCTAGGATATCCCATTTTGCTTGCAGTATATTTGCCTTTGCTTCAGATGACTGTGGCAGGTCCATCATAGCCCCAAGGCTAAAAATATATCCAACAGAGGAAGTGGTGCTGTCTGGCTTCCTCTGAGCTGCAGTTACAGGATCCTGACATCTGTTGTAATGAGACCAGTGGTTTAGCGTGGGATTTATATCAGTATAAAACTGGAGTAAACCCCAATAACTTCAGCTTCCACCATCATTGTGATTACCTTGTCCACTCCAATACATTTCACAGGATGTACAGACTTCCCAGGTCTTCAACCACATAAGCCTCAATAAGACTAGCTTCTGCAGAAAATGAAATCACAGTCATAAAATGCCTCAGGTTGGAAGTGACCTCAGACCTCACCTGCTCCAACTTCCCCACCATGGGCAGGGACACCTCTCAACTAGGCTCAAGGCCTCATCCATCCTGGCCTTGAACATCCCCAGGGAGGAGGCATCCACAGCCTCCCTATTCCAGACCTATATCAAAGTCCCACCCCTCTCCCATCCTCATTCAAAGTTTCTGCAGGGAAAGTTAACTGTTCCACATCCTGGGCAGAAGTATACTATAGCTTGCTGCCCCACTGTTAGTGACTGGAATAGTATCATCGCGATTCTCAAAAATATTCTGCTGGTGAAAGAAACAGCTGTAAAGTTGTCTTATTTTGTTTTTTTCTAGAATTCACTGTCAATATTGAAGGTGCTACAGGACCTGCAAAGTCATGGTCTCACATTGCAGAATGTATTTTTCACTAAGGCACTGCCACAATGAGTTTAACAGTGTTAGGAGACCCTGTGATTATCAATCATGATAATGGCTAATCGGTGATGAAGGAAATGAGGGATCTGTGATTAACCCGCCCTTCCCTGCCTCTTGTTCCTTTCTTGAAGTGCTCATAACTCTCCAGTTCAAAGCCCAATGTGACAGCCTGCTGCTGCCTGTGCTGGAACTAGACAAAGTGATGCAGTCAGGGGAGAGGAGCAGGAAAAGACCTTCCTATTTTCATAGCTGGATGCCTTGGCTTTTGGCGCATGGCCTGGCAGAGAGAGTGGGGTTTCTCTTCCTTGTTGTATGAATAGGTTTGGCACGGGCCCTTGTCACATTGCTTGACACTAAGGTTGCTCCTCATCGGATTGCCCAGGGAGGTGGTTGGGTCCCTGTGCATGGACATATTCAAGGTGAGGGTCGACAGGGCTGTAGGCAGCCTGAGTTAGTTGAGGATGCCCCTGCTTACTGCAGAGGGGGTTGGACTAGATGGCTTTTGGAGGTCCCTTCCAACCCAGACCATTCTGTGATTCTACGATCAGATGATCTGGTATAGGAATGTGGGCCCTGAGATGTGACCTGGTCAGCTGTCATCCTTCACATCCATGCATCTGCTCATGATAGGTTTGTTTTTTTTGTTTCTTTGTGTCTGTTTGTTTGTTATCTTGTTTATCCTGTTAGAATGAGCATTTCCATGTCTTTATCCACAGCTGTTATTATAATTTCTTTTAAAGCAAGTAGCAGGTTTCTCAGGTAATTATTGACCTATAGGACCTGAGGCTTTAAGAAAAAAGAATAACCATGGCAACTGACTGACAACAGATCCATGGCTCCTTTTACCACCATTAAAGAAATACAACTGAAGCCTTAGAGGGTTTTTTCAGTTGTTTGGTTGTTGTTGGGCTTTTTTCTTGGCACTTTATCTAAACCAACTGCAACTTCTCTGGAGCAGTGCCACGAAGGCATTGACCTCCTGAAACAGCAAGTTCATTTCCCCTGGTAAGTAAAGGTATATATACCTGGGAGAACCAGCTGGGGCTGGCAAAGCAGCAAAGGAGGGAAGCAGTCTGAGTAGTGAACTTCCAGGGATCTGTGTCCAAATGAGATCAGATAGCCAGGGCAAAGGAGCTTGCCTGCATGTAACTCCTCTTTGGCTGGAAAAAAAAAGATGATAAGGAGACTCTGCTAATTTCCCCTGCTGAGAAACCTGTAATGAGCTCAGAGCAGAACAGCAAAAGTACACATCTGTTAGTTTCTCCTAAGCTAGAAAGGGCTGAAAGCCAAGGGAGATGCCTAGGGCCTAATTTGCTGGCCTGTCTACAGCACGCTATTTCTCCTGTCTGAGACCTGAAGAAAGCCTGTGTGCTCTGAGAGCAGAGAAAGCTGGCGAGTGTCACGGGAAGATGAAGGCTAACACAGCTTAAGGCATAGCAGAAAGGAGGTTCCTTCATTCACAAAGAACTCCAGCCAGTCACAGCATACACATTCACTTCTGCAAAAGTCCACCTTCATCCATGGATGAGATACTAACAAATATGCTGCCTTGGCATTCCCATAAGGGGAACTTCTGGACGCAGACTTCCCACCTACTGCCAAGCAGAAACCGTCTGCATCTGGACAGTGCCTGCTGTGATGGGATAATCAGAGATGTCTAGAGCATTGCAGGTAATGGAGGTGCTGCAGCCTTAGAGAAGGTCACACTGGCTAATTAACCTTGCTGGGAAGGGGAGGCTATTTTCCTAGTTAAATCACTGCACTAACAAGGTTAGGGGTCTGGACAGGCTGGAGAGGTGGACTGAGGAAGACCTCGTAAGCATCAATAAGGCTGTGCTGGTTTGAGGCTAATTGGAATATTTTAATGAAAAGAAGTATATTATAGGCTGTGAAAGGAAAACAATGGTGATGTCTACACTCATGGGCTTGCTGAGATGTATGAGACTAAGAACATAAACACACTTGGGCCTGGAGAGTCTTGGTCTCTCTAGC
>VWYK01069519.1:0-14410 GCA_013399775.1 Semnornis frantzii
GAGTTACCATATACAAACTAGAAGAAAAAGATTTCTGTGAGCCAAATATTTGTCAGTTTGTCCTTTTCAAATGTCATGCTTACCTGGATCTTCTCTCATAAATAGAGATTAATTGGTTGGAAGGTAGTATACAAATGGTATACAGCTTTCATACAAATGTGTGCTTACTGACTGTTCCAATGTGTTTAATTTGTTGCAATGCTAAAAGCAGTATTGCACAAGATTGTACTTCTGCTGAGGTAACTATAAGAAAAAAAACCATTTTATTTGTTAGAAATGTGTTGCTTTTATAACATTTATACATTCAATATATTTTTAAGTGTTGAAGGAAAGTGATGAGAATAATGGAGTTAGTCTTAAATGGAATGGACAATAGCAGGAGAAAATTTAGAGGGTAACTTAAGTTTTTACTTGAAAGCAAAGATTGGCGGGAAATCACAGGATGAGCTAGCATTTCATCCGCTAATATGAACCCAGGTGGAAGGGCTGTCTGCTACCCCGTTTGGAAATGTGCTGCGGTGTAGATGGGAAAATAAAAGAACCCCTAGCCCAATATCAGTAATATGCTGAAGCAGTTCCTGGATACCTGCCTGTGTGTAAAATCATAGAATCATAGAATGGTAAGGTTGGAAGGGACCTCAAGGATCATCTAGTTCCAACCCCCTGCCTTTGGCAGGGACACCTACCACTAGTACAGCTCACTCAAGGCCTCCTCCAACCTGGCCTTGAACACCTCCATGGAGGGAGCAGCCACAACCTCCCTGGCCAACCTCTTCCAGTGCCTTACCACCCTCACTGGAAAGAACTTCCTCCTGACATCCAGTCTAAATCTCCCCTCTGCCAGTTTAAACCCATTGCCCCTCGTCCTGTCATTGCAAGACCTTGTCAATAGTCCCTCCTCAGCCTTCCTGTAGGCCCCCTTCAGATACTGGAAGGCTACTAGAAGGTCTCCTGGAAGCCCTCTCTTCTCCAGGCTGAAGAGCCCCAACTCTCTCAGCCTGTCCTTATAGCAGAGCTGCTCCAGCCCTCTGAGCATCTTTGTGGCCCTCCTCTGGACCTGCTCCAACACTTCCATGTCCTTCCATGTCATCAAAATGTGATGCATGAACTTAATTGCAACCTGAGTGTATGAGTTTTGCAGAGTTTAAAGCTGTCAACCATTACCACACCCTTCAAAGGAGCAAGCTATATAGTAATATGCATGAATAGAGACTTTGAGTTCTTCATACTCCTTGGGGTTTAGAACATGTTTATATTCCCATAACTCTAAAGGCTAATGCAGGCAATGTCTTGTACTGCCACCTGTTATGTTTGGATTAGCCAAGTTATAAATTGGTGTGAGGGAGAAAAGTGGTTTGTTTTGGTGCTAAAATGAAGTGTGGAGAGGTCTGCTATATGATTGCTTATTGGAAATAACCTGCAGCTGAATATTAATGGTGAAAGAAATTAGTGTTAGCTGGAATTGTAGGGGGCCCTGTTTTCCACAACCATATTTTCAGCTGGTGAGATTAGGTTTTGAGGTGAAGGAAGGGAGTGGCAGACCACCATAGATTAGTCTGAGCTGTCATCCAGTCATACCTTGAGTTAAATCATCTACCCTTCCAGGGCTTCTTACTGTCTTGCAGAAGTACCTGTATAGATAGATATTCCTCTTCTCTTGGGTATGGGCAAGTCCCATAGAGCCTATGAAACAGAGATGTTGATATGAAGTGTATTAAAATGGAATAAGGTAGAATTCCATGCATGGCTTAAACAGAGCTAAGGTAGTAAAATACAGACTGATGCTATCCCCTGATGTGGCACATGGCTTGTGCCCACTTTAAAAACAGTGAAGCCACCACACTGATCCAGCTGAAAAGAGAGAGTTGAGGCTCTTCAGCCTGGAGAAGAGAAGGCTTCCAGGAGACCTTCCAATATCTGAAAGGGGCCTACAGGAAGGCTGGGGAGGGACTATTGACAAGGTCTTGCAATGACAGGACAAGGGGCAATGGGTTTAAACTGGCAGAGGGGAGATTTAGACTGGATGTCAGGAGGAAGTTCTTTCCAGTGAGGGTGGTGAGGCACTGGCACAGGTTGGCCAGGGAGGTTGTGGCTGCTCCCTCCCTGGAGGGGTTCAAGGGCCAGGTTGGATGAGGCCTTGAGCGAGCTGTACTAGTGGGAGGTGTCCCTGCCTATGGCAGTGGGTTGGAACTAGATGATCCTTGAGGTCCCTTCCAACCTTACCATTCTATGATTCTATGAAAATGCTGAGCAGAATGGAGATGGACATAGGTTGATGACGGCTGTGTTGCTCCTTGGATACATATGCACCAGGGCCTCTAGGTGGCTGATTCTTCTTATGTGTGCTGCAAGGTGGCTCTGTTTACTGTGTCTTCACAATGTGGACATATGAGTTGCCTGGAAGTATCTATGAAGCTGTAAATTCACATTAGCCTCATCAACTCTCTTTTGTAGTCAAACCTTCAACCTTATTACAGCACCTTTTTAGAAAGTAGGGAGAAAAATGTGTGTTTCAGCAGTATGTTTTAAGTGTGTTTTAACTTTACATCTGAAAAGACTCTTGAAACTTGGATGGAAAATCAAATTTAAATCCACAAAAATCTTAGTGATTGTGAAACTGAGAACTTAGGGAAGGTGGGAATTAATGTCTGAATTGACTATTATTTTAATTTGGATTATTGCAACCTACCTGTATTTAATGGGTAGGAAGTAAAATTGGTGTTAATATTTGTTATTTGTAAAGGGTAATGCCATAATTCCCTTGGGTAGCTGACTTCATTCGTTGTACATGATCTTTAAATCGCCTAGCAGGCAAGGTGAATGCAAGCTGTAGTGATGAATTGCTTGCTTGGTGGTCTTACCTTAGTGCTCTTTCTTTCAAATCTCAGGGTTTGTATGTTTCTTCCAAGGTGTGTAATATAAGGAAAGCTGCAACAATATGTAAGGTGAGCTGACAGTAATAATCTGAAAATGCTGCCCTTTTCTCGTGAGCCCATGAGTGTTTGCTGGATGTACAGAAGAGCAATTCAAGGCTCTGTGTTAGGATGAGGGTTGAAGCTGTATAGAATGCTGCCATTCTGGGAGTATCTCTTTTCCTTATGATTTCTTTAACCTACTGTCCACCTAACTGCATTAAACAATATTACATTCCTATTCTTTCTCTTTAACTGTTATTTTCTTTTTTACCCCAAGCCTGCATTTTAATGTTTTGCCAGATAATTTGATATTCACAAATCTCAGATTCTTTGCTCATAGATAGCACAATATAAAGTCATAGATGGTTTTTTTTTCCTGATCAATTTCATCTGACATATTTGACATATTTTGTTCACATAGATAAGGTGACAGCTTAGTGAGTTTTTGGTGTAATTAATATATATATATTTTTTTTTTTTTGCCAGATGGAAATATGAAAAGGTAACTTTTGATTCTTAAGTACAGTGAGTGATGAATCCATACATAAGATCAGAATGAATTTGAGAAGTGTCAAAAGGAGTAAGAATAGATGAAAAAGTTGAAACCCTTCATGAAAACTCATATCCTAAGATACTTTGAAATATTTTTGTTTCCTTAAAAAAACACTCTTTCAGTGCCCTTCATACTATTAAACTGGGTAGATGTATTCTTTTAATATTCTGTGGGGTTGTTAGAATAGGAAATTGATGTGAAGTAGACTACTGAACAAGTTTTTTTATTGTTTTTGCAAAGAAGAAAAGAACTGTTTTACCAAAGGGTGCATTTCTCTCTTTTTTTTTTAATTCTACTTTTTTTTTTTTCATTTTAGATAGAAATTTCTAAAAATCAGGGGGAATCAAAGTCTGCTTTTGTTTTGCTTGGTCGTTTGATAGTCAGAGTTGAGAAGGAGGATTATTGCTTTCAACATGGTGTTGCATGATGCTTTGCTAACAGATTTTTTTCAAAGTCCAAGGCAGAAGATAAATGCTTGCTGTTCAGGCACATGTTTGGTTGCTGATCTGACTCCTAATGACATTTGAGACCAAAGAAAAATGCCTCTGTTAGAAAGGTGTGCCAGACACAAGCTTGGGCCTGAGCCCAAGTTTGTCCACATGGCAGGTAGGGAGAGCGTGTTGGTAAGGTATAGACAAAACAAACCCCTAAATGCTCTGTTCTTGCTAGTGAGGAATAGTTGGTAGGCAGGTGGTCGTCCACAGCTTTCCGTGAGCAGCTGCATCTGGGAGAGGCAATGGTCAGGGGATGGCTACTGTGATCTTGAAGGGGCAACACAGATCACCCATAAGGTTTTGGAGATGTTGGATGCAAGTCTAGGAGGCTGAGAATGGACCCAGGAAATAGTGACAAATATGGAAGAAATATGTTTTTTATCATGCTGGTGAGCAGTTTCCTGTGTCTGGTTGCACTTTTTCCTTAAAAAGATTGAATGATATTTGCTAAGTTGCTAAGGCAAGAACAGTGCCAGCTCCAGAGGATTTCTGATCTGACCCCAATGGGGATTTGCATTGTGCAGGTTTGGCACCTCTGAAGAAAAGTCCATCTGGGAGAAGGTTATGAAGTGTCACCTCCCAGTTTGAAAAAATGAATGCCATGAGAGAGGAATTTATGTTGCCAAGTAATGTTTTCCTATCAGACCAAGCTGAGAAACTTTTTTTGTTGTTTATATAATTTATTGATTAATAATTTTTAATTTTTTTTGTTGTTTTGGTTTTTTGCTTTTTTTTTGGTGAAACATGGAATGTAGTTGTTATGATATAGATTCTCTAGGAGAAAAAGGATATAATTTTTATATAAGCATTTTTAAGAGGCTAGGGGGATAGAAATACTTGATCGAATTGGGTTTTAGGATGATGCTGTAATTACCAAATTTGTCCAAGTGTAAGGTCCTGCACCTGGGTAGGCACAATCCCAAGCACAAATCCAGGCTGGGTGGTGAACAGCTGGAGAGCAGCCCTGAGGAAAAGGACCTGGGGGTCTGGGTTGATGAAAAGCTCAACGTGAGCCTGCAGTGTGAGTGCAGCCCAGNATGTTAGGAGGAAGTTCTTTCCAGTGAGGGTGGTGAGGCACTGGCACAGGTTGCCCAGGGAGATTGTGGCTGCTCCCTCCCTGGAGGTGTTCAAGGCCAGGTTGGACAAGGCCTTGAGTGAACTGTACTAGTGGGAGGTGTTCCTGCCTATGGCAGGGGGTTGGAACTAGATGATCCTTGAGGTCCCTTCCAACCTTACCATTCTATATCTTAAATATCAAAGGAAGTATAGCCTTGTGAAACATGCACGTCTTACTAGAAACAAGTTCATTAAATGTAGGTCACTTCAATTATTTCTGCAGTTAACATGAAGTGGATGCAGAGATGTATGTTTCTTTTGCACTCATTCCTCAACAACCTGTAGTTTGGATATGAAAACTGTCATGTTTTACTGCTATTCATTCCAATAATCCTGATGATTTGCTTTAAATGTTTCAGGAGGCAAAAAGTAACCTTGTTTTTGTTTTACTACAACACAGCAGTTCAGATGGAATGACTAAAATGCTGTTATTTCTCTTGCATAAGAGCAACAAACTTCAATCAAACTTTCACCATTTTCTTTTTTTTTTTTTTTTTTTTTTTTTGGCTTTTTGGTTTGGTGTTTTTTTGTTGGTTTTTTTTTGGTTTTTTTTTAATATTCTTGTAGCTGTCAGGTTTTAGAAAAAATATAAACACAGTTAAAAACTTTCAATTCTGGTGGAAGAATAATTGCTTCAGCTTCAGACAGAAAAATACTTGTAGTAGTGGCTCACAACTCCTAAGTGACAGTTTCAGATAGCAGGGCATCTGAGTCATTGTGTTTTGAATTAGTGGGCATTTGATATGATTTATTTGTTTACCTGTGGTGCCAGGGAGAATCTTCGATTGCAGCACTCTGTGTGAAGTTAAATTCACTGAGCTTTCAAATTTTTTTGTAGGACATTTTTGTGCCTTACTCTCTTGTTAACGAAAAATCTGTGCTTCTAGCTAGCATTAGTGGAATTGCACATGTAAATAAATCAGTGACACAAATGTGTCTTTTAAACCAGTTTACTTTTGTACATAAACTAAATCAACAACCAGTCAGAGCTCCAGCTCCTTCTTGATTTCTGAGTTCGTATTGTACAAGCGGTCAGCACTTCTGACTTTGAGGCTTGGCCTAATTTTATTCTTTAGGTTTTTAGATTCTGAGAAGCATTCGGGTATTTGTAAGCTGTCCAAGCCATCTGAAAACAATAAAACTGTTTGAAAATATTTTTTTATTACATATGATATGGGTTTATTTTGAAAATCCTTTTATTTGTCTTAAAACTGGGGAGATTTGAATTTTTTTTTCAAGTAGAATGAGAGGGCTCCACTTGTAATTATTATACTGAAGGTGTATGGATGCTGAGGTGGTGTTCAGATATTTAAGGCATGCTTGCTGAAAGGCTTGGGATCCTTTTATTTGTGTGCAGGACAGGAAAAAATGAGCACAGCTGTGCTGGGAAAATCACATACGTGGATGGAAATTTATGAGGTACACATAAAATGAATTTTTTAAATGTAGGAGGTTAAAGAAAGGGTCCTAAACAAGAGGTGATGGGAAGGTTGCTGTGAGACTAAAAGTAAGGAAAGCATGTCCAGAAGCAGAAGTGTTTCTCAGATCTGCAGCACTGTGAAAAAGATATGCCCAAACCAAGAACAGGCTAAGGGCTTTTTTAGGATTCTGTGTTTATATGGGCTTTGATAGCCAGACAGGTTTGTTTTCCTTGGGTGTTGCCAAATTCCTAGTGTAACCAGAGCACATGGCTAGATGGACAATGAAGTGGGTTACTTTGGGTGCTAGTGTTTCTCACACCTACATTGCATCCTTGCTTCAGTGCTCAGGATTGCTGAGGCCCACATGTTCTTCCATAAACACAAGTCCACTTTCCCTTGTGCCCCAGGCCAGAGTGCCATGGTGCTTGCAATCTGTGCTGGAACATCTGCTTTGCACTTTGTGTGAAACAGCTGTACCCACAATAATTATATGGAAAGCTTTATCCTTGGGGAGCAGAAACCAGGGTCAGACCTTGTGACAGTTCGGGAGTTCCCTGCTGAAGCTATATTTACATCTTAACACAACATACAAGCAGGATATATACACTATATACAGGAATATTTACCGAAATATACAAGGTAAAGGTAATACAGAAGCACAACTCCCCTCCCAGAAATCAGAGACCCCAGGAGGGGCTCCCAACCCCCCTTCCACCTTCTCCCCACCCCTATACCTTACCCCAGGGTTTGCCTTACGTGCAAGGTGAGCTTGGAGGATTGGCCAGGGGGGTTAGAAGGAAAGTGGTTAGTGAGGTTACTCAGCAGAGAGGAGAAGCCAGAAGCTGCTGAACAGACTGAGAGACAACGACCAGCCTGAGACGCTGTGCCTGAGAGACACTGGCTTATCTTTGACTACTTTTTCTTAAACATCTCAGAAAGCCTGTGAGTGAAGTAGACATCACCATTGTTTTCCTTCACAGCCTATAGCATCATTTTCTCTATTAAAATATTCCAATTAGCCTCAAACCAGCACAGACCTGTTCTGTGATGCTTCTGTACTAACCAAGTGCAAACAGAGGTTGTTACATATTCGGTCTGAGTGACTTTTTTTTAAGTGTGCTCTTTCCACAAGTTAGAGGTTTTGCCTGATTTAACCAGGTTTTAGTTTAGATGTTTCCCTCTTGCTGCTAGCCAATAAAGCATTAATTAGTTCAAGATTCAACCTATCTAAAGTTACAGTTATTTTTATAGTACTTTATACACTGATTGAGTGCACAACACAAAGTAGTAATAATAACAAAAGTCTTAACAGTCACAAATTCCTTAATATAGTGGTGCCCAGGAAAACCCTGGTATTATATGGGCCTTAGATTTCTTTTCTTACCGGTCAAAAGAGAAGCAAGCATTTCTGCAGGGCATTACTTTGATATCAGGGCTTGGACCAGGGTCACTCTGCTTGAGGAGGTCTCCCCAGGCACTTCATCCAATGCTCTCATAAAGTCTGCATAACTCAGGAAAGCTGACTCAAGGCTTGCCCTTATATGAATGTGATTGTATGATGTCTGAGTAAGTTTATACTGTCTGCTGTGCCAGTACTGTACTGGAATAGACTGTATAGATATTGTCTGCAAGGTGGATCACTGTAGATATTCCAGGGAATGACTTTTTGCACTGTTTAATCCAATGAGATCTAAAGCAAATTTTCCTGGAATTAGTAAAGTTCACATCGTAGAAACTCAGCTACAAACACCTCTGTGTCACCTCTATGAAGACTTGTCATTATCTAGAAGGAAAAATTAATATTTGAAAAAGAATATACTCAGATATGACTGAGTCATTTGACCTGACATTCAGGCAGGTGCTCACAAAGCACAAGGTTGATTAGAGGATTACTCAGCTGTGGAAACCTACGTGCTCCATA
Organism: Semnornis frantzii; assembly: GCA_013399775.1. Classification (NCBI taxonomy): domain Eukaryota; kingdom Metazoa; phylum Chordata; class Aves; order Piciformes; family Ramphastidae; genus Semnornis; species Semnornis frantzii. Next base: position 8,421 of record VWYK01069519.1, read on the forward strand.
TTTGTCCCATTTCCTTGTAAATTCTCAGCCAAAACCTGATTTATTTTTGAAGTAACATGGGCCTTGCCTTGCTTGTTTGGCACCGATTTCTTCTCTCATCACATTCTGCTGCAAAGATTTTTCCTCCAATCAGTTTTTGTGACATTTGTTTTCCAAGGTGGCATCTTCAGATTTTGAAAGTGCTCCTGACATTCATGTACATTCACAGTAGTGGGTATTTTGCAGCACTGAACTCTGATTACACTTTTACTGTCTTCTTTGATGTCTGCATCTGAATCTACCTGCTTGAGGAATCTCCTACTTCTTAACACTGTTATTGTCAGCTTGTGTACTGTTGTTTGGAGAAAGTATGAAACATGCGTGTGAAGGATTAGTCTGTTGCTTTGCATTGGATTCCTTTCCCAGTCTGTGCCAGTTGCCTACATTGCTCTTTTTGCATGAGCTCCCTTTGAGAAACAACTGAGAAACAAATCATCTCCTACTTCTCTTTCGCCGTGCAGTTACTTGCTGATTGCACTGAGTCGCAAGCAACTTTTATTGTGACAAAGCAGTTGGATTGACTTTATGCCTTTTTCTTTTTTCTTTTTTTTTTTTCTTTTTGTGTTGGTTTTTGGTGGGAGCTTTTTTGTGTTGTTTTCGTTGGTACAACCATGTAAAAAAAAGAAATGGTAAAGCTGAAATGTAGTTATTTGAAGTGAGTTTCACAGTTCCCCAGTCTTTTGCTTAGTATTTAGGGCTACACTAGAAAACAAAAATATATTCAAGAATTACTAAGCTGACCCATTGAGTCTCAGCCAACAGTAATCATGCAATCATAGAATGGTAAGGTTGGAAGGGACCTCAAAGATAATTCATTTCTAACCCCCTGCCATAGGCAGGGACACCTCCCACTAGTNTATTGGAAGGCTACTAGAAGGTCTCCTGGAAGCCTTCTCTTCTCCAGGCTGCAGAGCCCAAACACTTGCAGCCTCTTCTCATAGGATAGGAGAGCTGCTCCAGCCCTCTGATCATCTTCGTGGCTCTCCTCTGCTCCAACAGTTCCGTGTCCTTTCTGTGCTGGGGGCTCCAGAACTGTACACAGTTCTGAAAAAATTAAATCTGAGAGCCCTTGGGCTTTGAACAAAATCCTCAGCTACCAATCATTTCCCAAACTGAGCCTTGGTTTATGTGAAGGATTGTATTATATTGCTTGCAAATAGGAAAAAGACTTGTTATTTAAGGCAGTTAGATCCTTAGTTACCAGTTGGCCTAGTGGGACCTAAACCCATGCATTCTGCTTTCTGCAAAATATTTCTGACTTGGGATAGTTATATTATCCTTCTCTTTTGGACTCAGAGGATCTGGCAGTTGGGTTGAACTCAGTTAGATTGAAGCCTTTCATTCTGAGACAACCAACAATTCAAGATAAACTTCAGTAATACATAAAGGTAGAAATATTTGTATGGGCATCTGGGAAGCTTTTTAAAAATTAAAGAGTGAAAAAGAGTTTCCTGTGAGGAAGTAATGATGGTCCTATGAATTCAAGTACAGGTCTTCATCAAATGTTCATTTTAGTAAGAAAAAGATCTAATAACACTTGAAGATATATGTAGGATAAAAACCAGAGGGAAATATTGTAAGGCTGAGAAATACTCAAAAGGCACTGAACTGTGATGTTGAAATAAAACAAAAAAAAAATCCTCCCCTCCAAAAAAAACCCCAAAACCCAAACCAAAGGAAAAAAAACCCCAAACACACCAAAACCCAAACAAACAAACAAAAAGGCAAAAACAACTAACAATGACATGTAGAAGAATTTATCTGAATTGCTTAGAAACTCTCCTGGGGAAATAATACTACCATTTTAAGATGCATTGTTAGGAGGGCAATGAGGTGGAGTAAAAGCAATGCGAGGGACTTGAAACCAGTGCTAGATATGATTGCCTCAAACAAATGCTAGATAGGCTACTCAAGTGTGATGATGTCTAGGATCTGCTATGAAAAAACAAGAAAACATTTTGTTCAACTGGATGTGATAATTAGTCTCTGACAGCCTTAACCGTAGGGACCACAAAAGCATGCAGTTCAAAATCAGAGGCACCATCTGAAGCGAAAACAAGTAGCAGACCACAGACTTTGGGCTTCAGGAGAAACAAACTGGCTTCTGCAGAGAACTGATAGTTGGGATCCCAAGGGAGGCAACTCTGCAGGGCAAAGGAGCTCAGTAGACCTGAAGATCTTTAAGAACAGCATCTGTAGGTTCTTAAAGACAGCATCCTCCAAGCAAAAAAAATCAAAAACAAACAAAGCTCCACCCTGATACTTGGGAATAATAGGAACTGTATCAGGGGAGACCAGCTTGGGTGAAAAGAGAACGCATGAATGAGCTTTAGCGTACAGATGCTATACAGAGCACACTGAAGCAAGGACAGGTTAAAAAGAAGGGATATAGAAACAGTACCCAGTCCTGTGATGAGAAAGTCAGAGCTTACTGTACTTGAAAGTGGTAAGGGATAACAAGGGAAAGAATAGTAAAATACTAAACAAGGAAAATGTTCACATATGGGTGAATAGGGTGAGTGATTTAGTAACAAGAGGGACAGATAAGGCTGATAGATTCAATGTTGTCTTTGCCTCAGTCTTCACCAGAATGATCTCCCAGTTCTCTTTGCTTAGTAAGAGGTTGGATTAGGAGAAGAATGACCAGCTCTGGATGAAGACTGAGCCAGAGATTACCTCTGAGAGCTCAGGCCCTCCAAGAACATCGTATGAATCTGGTTGCATTCAAGACTGCCTAGAGAGCTGACCAAATTATTTGCAAGGCTGTTCTATCATCTTTGAAAGTCAGCGAGGTCAGGGTAGATCTTCAATAAGTGGAGAACAGCCAGTGTTACCTCTTTCTTCATAAGAGGCAAAATTGACTGTATGAGGAACTACAGAGGTTCAGCCTTGCTGTCATCCCTGGGGGTAGTGTAGAAGTCCTCTTTGAGCACATTTCTGGGCTGGAGGTCTTGGCAGACAGTGAGCAGGACAGAGTCAGCAGTGAAATGTGTCAGCACAGATGGCCAATAGTACCCCTGGCTGCATCACTGGGAGCGCAGCCAGGAGTTTGGGACAGCGGTTGCCCCTCTTTGCTCCACACAGCACCTGAAGTCCTCCTTATAGCTCTTACCCACTTGGGTATGTTGCAAAATTAATATCAGATATAAATTATGAATACTGGGTTTGTATATGAATAGAAAATATTATTTATTCATATTTATTAATATTTAAAAATCTGTAAAATCCCTTAAGATTCGTTTGGCTTTTCGGTCAACAGTAAGTAGTTTCACACAAGGTATTTATAAACATGGAATTGAACAGTTTAAACAATCAGAACTTTGGAAAACAGGAATGCAAAACAGGAAAAATTCTAACTACGCTTAGTATTAACTCCAGCATGTCTGCTCATGACACACTGATCCCGGAGTAAGTTTCCTGTACAAAGACTCTTCCAAAAACTGCAATTATGATCCCGAGGGTAAAATCACAAAATATATTCCAGGCAGAGGGAAGAAGAGAAGAACTGAGTTGCTGCAAGCTGGAAACATATTGCCCCTGTGAACAGAGCTTTCTGCAGGCAGAACCCAGCTAAAGGATCTGCTAATGGGGCTCAGCATGGCTGGAGAGTCAGGGTGGGAAAGGAGCCTTTTCAAACCGTTCCTCCATTAAATACACCTTTTGAAAATCGAACTGGTGAACAGGCCCATGCATTGCTTGTTTTGGCCTGTGAATTCAAAGTTGTGCCTCCTGTGACTACACCAACATGTGGAGGGGCTGCACAAGACACCTGACACATGGTACTGGCTGCTAGCCCTCAGGGCAGCTTTGCTGAAGCCAAACCCAATTGTTTAGTCTGCTTATCAACTCGACTCCTGGACTGTGACATGGGAGGAGGAGAGCAGTGGCCAGATCCAGTCCAGCAGGACTTCTGACCTACCAGGATAGGGTACAAGAAAGATGATAAATTCGAGCTCATCAGAGGGCCACTAAATTGGTGTTGATGAGAAAGGCTTGTTCAGTCTGAAAAAGAGGTGGTTTCAGAGGACCAAACAGCAGTCCCATGGTGCCTACAGGGAGAGAACTGAGAAGTCTGAGCTAAGCTCCAAGGTGTACAACAAGTAGGTATGAGGCTGTCATCACAAACCATAAAATGCAGAATATTTTCACCTCAGAAGATCACTTGGGCAGTGGAACACAAGTTGTCCACTGAGATTGTGCAGTCTTTGTCCTTGCAGAATTTCAAGATGCAATGGGAAAGCCCTGAGGAACCTGGTCTTATTTCAGAGTTCACCCTCCTGTAAGCAGGAGGTTGGACTGTATATATTCTGAGGTCATTTCCATCCTAAATGATTCTGTGATTAAATAGAAATTAAAATAATATTTGGGTTTCACAGTATGTCAGGGAATATTTTTTTTCTCCTACTTTCAGACATGATTTTCAAGTTGAGAAGTGTTTTTTCTAGAGTTTGAACATTAGTATTAGTAAGTACTAAGTATGCAGAGGCAGAATAGATGGAGAGAGGTTTGTATTCTGAATCGGTGGTGTCTTCTCTTGGTTTCAGTCAAAAGAAAGTATTTTATACAAGAATTAGAGCCAATACCCTTCAATTTCTGGGAGATAAACTGATTCCAGTATGATTATTTACTGGATGTAGTCCATCAAGTATAGTCTTTAATGTTTCTTTGACTGATTGTTCTGACAGAAATTTCCTATGTAGTCATATAAAAATAAAAGAGAAGGGAAGGAGCTTCAATTAACAGCCTTCCAAACAACATAATCATAAATCCACCACTGGGTTGCTTTTTATTCCCTTAAGCCTGACATTATTTTCCTGTGATTGAATTTGTATCTTCCTAAGAGTGAAGAAAAAAAAGAAAAGCAACTTCATTTTGCAAATGCAAGAATCTATGAAATAAAGTACCAAGTACTGGCTTGATTCTGAAACTTGAATTCAAACACATTGTTGGTTACTCATACAAATACTCTTCAAGTAAGCCAGCATCTTATTCTCAAGTGTCAGGTTTTTATAACTGACTACTATGTGTTGAAACATTTTAGATGTTTTGAGCTGATTAGAATCATACCTACCCTGACTGCGTGATTCCTTTCTGTATGGTGCTTCGAATCCACATTTATTTAAGTGCTTTGAAAGCACAAACTGTTCTTTATGTAGGGATGCTACATGCCACTAGAATACAGGGCACTTTCATGGAGAATATAATGTGTTAAATTGAGTATTTCTCATATCCCTACTCTCCATTAAAATAGATAAAATCTAAAAAGACCAAAGGCCTAATCTGGTACATTTGTTAGTGCCTTAGATCTGCCCACAGCTCTCTTGAATCATGTAGAAAGATTTGATAAGCAAACCTTACCAGATGGCTAATACTTGAAGGGAACGTTTTGCTACAAACATTTCAAAGTACAGAAATGTTAAAGCATAGCAGCATTCTACAGGCATAGGACTGCACTGTACTTCGAAGTACCTGCTTGTGTATCTCATCTTCTGGAGGAGGAGCAGAGGGCTGAGTTGGCTTTTCAAATACCCTTGTCACAGCAGGCATTGACATGCTCTTTTGTAGTGTTGACAATAAAAAAGCAAACAGAAATTATGTAGGTGTACACTGTCTGCAGTTTCCTTGCCATGCTATGGGCTCTGGACATGGAGAAATAAGGCATAAAAAGTTATTAGTCTTGAGTTGACATCGTGCTACACACACTGTGAGGGAGGAGGGTGTCAAGGTCCGGAGAACAGAGATGAACAGTATCTCTGTCCAGAGGAGCAAGACTGGTTCTTTTAGATGACCTTGTTGTGAAACTAAGGTGCAAATGAGACCAAATATCACCAAGAACTATTTATTAAGGGATAACGTTGAACAAAACCGAGGGAGAGAGGGAAGAGGGGAGAGAGGGAGAGGGAACAACGGAGAAAAAGATTAAGAGCCGCAGATGGGGGGGAGAGAGAGGT
>VWYK01069533.1:0-18524 GCA_013399775.1 Semnornis frantzii
TGCTTTCCATTCATTCATTGCTGCTTTGATTTATTTTATTAGTGAGCTTCTTTGTGTGGTGACAGAACTCATTACAACCTCCATAAAGACAATTACCAGTCCTTATCTATAAAACTGGAAGAAGGGGGAGAGGGAGAGAGCGTGACATGCGTTGGTAAAACACAGCTAACAAAAGCATTAGGAAGCGAGAGTTAAAAGGTCAGAGGAATCACATCCAAGGGTCTGTCAGGGAATAACTGCAAGTTAAGCAAACCCAAAATAGCTGTGTGCTATCTGAGAGAAAGCTTCCACTCAGTGATATTTGGTTAGGTTTAAACGAGGGTACAGTTCACAGGCTTGACACACCAGAACTTACGCTGCTAAAAACGCAGCACCGTCAAACGGCTGAGACAGCAGCAGCGCTGTCCTGTGGGGCACAGCCTCCTGTCCTCACACTAACACCCACTGCCACTGTGCTCTCCTCGGGCCAGGGGAGACAGCTGCTGCTGCTTCTTGTTTTACAGAGGGGTGAGATGGTGCCTCAGCACCCTGGCTGACACGACAGTAAACATCAGAGCCCAAACTTGACGCACTTAATTTCAATCAGCCGCTTACTAGAACGCCTTAAGAAGAAGAATTAAAGCTGGTCAGGCAGGCAGTGCTTTATACAACGATCTAATCAGATTGCATTAGAAGAGAATAGGAAATTGCTCTTCCTCCTCAGGCACAATTTTCCCAATCTACATTTTAAGCTAGGCATCTAGCAGCTGACAGATCCACTAGAAGGGAGAGAAAACTGAGCTACGCTGAGGTCAGTGGGCATACTGCAACTGAATTTTCTAAGGCCACAATCTCACCCTAATAATAAAACCATATACAAGGCAAGTAAAATAACACCACTGGTGACATTACTCCCATCTTCTCAGTGGCCTGCAGAGATGTAACTCCATATTCATCAAGTGACTCAAGAGCCTTTGACTCAGCTAATGTGCTATGAAAGCACAAGGTAATATGCCACCTATTCTCTACATGGGAATGCTATCCTGATCCAATTCCCCTTCTGTTATTTCAGAAAACGAAGTCACAGAAGACAGCTGAACCTCTCCTCTCAAGCACACAATACAATACTGCAGTTGGTGTGTGAACACAAATTATCTGGGTATACAAGGTTTATGGTTTCCAAAGACAGCACCATGATGCTTCCCAAGAGAGGAAAAACACACAAATGAAAGAGTCAAGTCTTGAAAAGAAAGCTGCTTCTGCAAGCCATGAGAGAAATAAAGACCATGGGATGGACCAATGCAGAGAAGCTGGCGTTGGCTGGTTGAATGAGCACACACCAAAGGCTGGGAGGACACAGTCAGTAAGTCAAGGGGGTTCTCTGCATAACAAGGTGAGAGCAAGGGCAACCAATAATTCAGGAAAATAGTAGGCTTCTGTATTTTAAGCATCAGGAGCTGCTGCAGCTGGGTGTTACTGCTCTACAAAAGATTAAGGTAGCTCAAAAGGCACTGGGATCTCTGTTTGCACAACATATACCAGCACAGTCCCTGGTCTCTCATCACTGTCTGGAGCACTTTACAGTCATGATAACACTTTCTAATAATCATGCTTCAGAGAGTGGAGAAGCTGCTCTGGAACCTGAAACAAACACACAGGGTAAAGAAAAAAAAAGTAAACAGTCTGATCTCTGCATCACCACATAAGGGAGAGAGAACTCACCCTGTACTGCAGCTGAGAGCCTCAGAATCAAGCAGCATGTGCTGGCTTAAAAAAAAAAATAGAAAAAACCAAACAACCCACCAAAAAAAGCAGCAGAATGCCTGGCCTGTTTCAGTGTGGGCAAATGTGGGCTGCTGGAAAGTGGTTTGAGTATGTGCCTGGAATAAGCAGTGGAGGCTTACAATCAGTACTAACTCCAGCAGTACAATTGTAAATGCTGTCAGAAGCGATTCCTTGGCAGCTGCACCCTAACTACACATCTGCCAGGAGACCAGTGACAAAATGTGGACCTGAAACGTGCTGCTGACACAGGGCAAAGAGGATGCACACATTAGAGATGGGAACAGCAGCTGTGGAGTATTTAGATTTGTTGGAAAACATGCAACAGGTTTTATGCTATAGGAACCAGAGGCAATCCAACGCTGACACTTTGGGAAGAGGATTTTGGAAATCACAATGATCTACAACTGCAAGTGCAGTGGGTGTTGCCCATTGCTGAAGCAAGGAGTGAAAACCATGAGTACTGCCCATGTGTTCTGCCTTCTTTTCAGGGCAGCCATCGATGTGCCTTGTTTGTACTCAGCCTTTTGAATTTTATGAAGGCTTTTCTAAAACTTATCTTTCACTTAGCAAGGGGAATTCCAGATTCGTAGTCTTTGCTCCCAAAGTACAATCAAAGGATTGAGAACCACCCAACATCTGAGGTACAAAGTACACACCTATATTTATCTCTGTACAAGTCAGAGACATCACTTTTCTCCACTTCCCTTTCCTCATACCCAAAAAAATCAGAGACTTATATATTTACGGAGGAGAGGTGTGAAGCACTTTAGTGAAGATTATGTAAGTCAAACAGAACAGAAGCCACAAAAATACTGGAAAAGAGGCAATATGATTGCAAATAAAAATGAGCAGAGATAAGTCCTGTACAAAACAGCATTTGCAGAAAGGAGCAGTTGAAATGCCTTGTGTATACTGCTCCAAATTAAATACAATCAGCTCCAGTGGTTATGCAGGCAGCAGAATGTAGGCATTTGTTGGGTATGCAGGAGCATTCAGAAAATCAGAGCTATTAAGTGGTGCTTAGAAGAGGGAAGACACATTGTCACTTGGGGTCAAAGTACTCAATTTTGTTCACATCATTACAGAAAAATACAAAAGACCAGGAAAAACTTTGGGAGAGGAGGGGTGTGGAAGTGACTCCCCAAAAAGCAAAAAAAAACCCCACCTCAATTAAGTCCACTGAACAGAGAAACTGTGGCTGTAGACTTATGGGCAGCAGAAAGCAAAGGCAGCAAGTGCCACACAGAAATAGCTGTGCACTCTTGATTACCCAGAAGACAAGAATGTACTCAAAGGTCAGCATCTGGTCATTTACTGAGATGGAGGAGAGCAGTTCTTACAAGGCAGAGCAGCAGAACAGTTTGCCTGGAGCTTTCTGCAAGCAGCACTCATGGAAAAAGCGAGGTTGGTTTGAACAAGTGTAACACCTGCAGCTCCAGTTCAAGCCTGCAGTCTTCCTGATGCATGTGTTGATGACTTGACCTAGGAAGACCCTCAACCTGTAGAAGTGCTGGGTTACAGACACTGAGCTATTCTGGATACAAACAGGTCAAAAGGAGGAAGAACTGCTTGAATGTGGTTTCTGCTTGAATATGGAACAGACAGATCACCTCCTTCATTCCTAATCTAGAAATTTCTGGTTTAAGGGACTAAGAAGACACAGAGAATTATGAATGAGTCAGGGTTAAGAAAGTTCATTTCTAATTTGAAGTTCATCTGATTTTTTTTGTCCCTCTAGCACACTTTGCTTTCTAGTGGTGTTTGGTGTACATATTTCATACAAGGAGCACAGCTTCTGTCAACAGATTTTGACCCATCCTCTGTTTTCTGAGGTACTAAATACTGATGGTTTCTCTGTTGGTTTGCCTTCAGCCTTAAAGATTCTTCTCAGAAGGAAGCAGAGCCAGATGATGACAGAAATAGATAAGAGTCTCAAAACAGAAAGGCAAGAGGCTCCTAAATAAACTTGTTTATTTCCAGTCTCTCAGCAACAGAGTCCTAGATTTTAAAATTAAAACAAAAAAAACCTGCAAAGCACAGCTTATACATGACCAAAAAAGAATATCCTCAAGGGAAAAAACACATCCAATAATAATAAACTATTCCTAGTGAAGATCTGATGCAATGGATGAAAGATGAGCAGTACCCAGGTATACCTGCACCCACAACTCCCAGCCACAGCAGCGGGTTCTTTGTTAAAGCTGGGCTGTAAAACTGGGAGTCTTAGAAGCTGAATTCCCATTAGATAATAAATAATGTGAAGGCAGGTATCCCATGTCTAAAACCAGGGCTTTAAATTCTTTGACAGTGCCCCTTTAACTACAAAACCTTGGTCTGCTTCTAAGGTAAAAACGTAGCTGTGTGCTGGCCAGGAAATGTCATAGCTTCATAAATTCTGTGAACAAACCCTTCTATTCTTGCAATTCCAGCAGAATTATTAAATCTATCAGCCACAGATGAATGTATCAATTTATCTTAATTTCTGAAAATACACTGAGCCTCTTTCAGCTAAAACTTCATTTTTCTGTTGCACAATGAAAGAAAAAGGAAAAAAAAAGGGGGGGTTTCTTTGCAGAGATTAAAGCAAATTTATCCCTCCATAAATTACCATCTCTGGACTGAAATAAAACACAGCGTGTTTCAGAGAGGATAAGCAAACAGATGAATGAAGTAGTCTTACTTCCTGCAGATCAAGCAGGGTGACTGTCTGCTGTGGCATTAGAGACAAAAGGCTTCCCCAGCCACTGTCATCACTCTTGGAAACCAGCATTTTCAAAAAGGGCCAAGGAAAAGAGGCTGAATACTGCCACTGCCTCTCCTGCGGAGAATGACATTGTTACACAGTTTCATTACATGCAACACAAAGCACAAAGGCCTCTAACAGCAAGGCCATCACCGAAATGGGTCCTGCCCCTCCCTGAGACCACTACAGAGGACGAGGGACTTCCAATGTGAATTTTTTCTTCCCTTGTTTACTCAAACGAATAGACATTGTCTTGAAAACTGTCCTTCCTTCCACTGTTTGCTGCACAGTACCACAGGGTGTAGATGTGTGGCAATTTATGTGGCCTGCTGAATGCAGTTTGAGATGCCTCTGAATTGCAGAGAGGCACTGAGATTTAGGAGTCCGCTTTGTAAGAGATCAGCCACAACATCTTGGAAGACACGAGGATATTTAGCTGCTGAAGCTAAACTGTGCCATCCTTACCATCTTCTAGCTCCATGCTGGAGGTCAACTAGCTTAGTTCAGTGACACACAGATGCCTACAAGACTGAGTCTCTGAAAGAGAAGCCAGACAGCAGCACAACCAGAGTTGAAAGTAGAAATCAGTTTGCTCCAGGCTATGGAAAAAGGTTGACCCCACCAAAGAGAAGATGAGCCACCTGCCTTCAGTAGTCTGGGACATTGCAGTGGGTTTCCCAGAAGAGATTTCAGAGTGCCATATTTCAAGGTAACACAGGTCCAAGTGGTCTTTGTGGGTCACAGGGACTGGTTATGGTTAATATGTATTTTTGGCTGGCTGGCAAATTCCTGCTCTCCAGCCCTCAAGTGAATAGCTTGGCCAATCAGTAAATAACAGAACTGTCCTCAAGCCAGGCAGATAATGATCTAAAGTCATTGCCAGCAACTGCTTTATTATTCCAGTTGTTGAGGATTTCTTACAGAGTAATTAATAGCCTCAGTTCCTTGCAGCCAGGAGTCAGATGGATTGACTGCAGACAGTAAGTTACTCTCCTCTCTGGAAACTCAATCACAGGACTGAGGTCTCATCTGGGCAAACAGTGAGCAGCCTGAATCCTCATTCCCTCAAGGAGAGTATTTCACCATCTTGCCAGGGTGAGTGCTAAGAAGCCCAGCAGTCAGAGAGAGCTCCACACAAGCTGACTTACCCTTGCACATGCATGTGAGGCTGTGACCACAGAACAGGGGACAACTCAGCTCCAAAACTGACCCTCACAATTCCCTGGTGACATCATTGCTGCCTCTTCTGTGTGCTATCTTACTACTCCCAGCTCTTTCACCTTTAGTCACACGCAAAAGCAAGGACAAGGAAGATCATTCACATTCTGTGCCTCAGAACCATTCTTACTGTTCAAAACAAAAGTAATTTCTAGAGAACATAGCTCACCTTAAAGGATATTTCATACTGCTCTCCTCCCCATATCTCCAGACCTGCATCATACCCTCCCAGCTCCCAGAACCACTTTCTATCGACTGCAAACAGTCCTCCAGCCATTACAGGAGACCTTAAGGAAAAACCAGACTCCATATTACAAACATGTTCAAAGATATACATCTCTAGCTAAACATTTAAAAAACAAAGCAAGATTTAACAGATATTCTTTTCACCACCCAGTGTTCCTGCTGCCTTTGCAGCCCAGCCAGAGCACCAAACAGTTGGTTTTCCAGTATCTACTAATTTTTCACTTGCAAATGAGGAGGACCAGACTAGGCTCCCTTTAGAACCAGTCAGTGCCTCTCCTCCGAGCAGGCAGAAGAGTTCATCACTAAGCAACAGGACATAACTTCTCTCAGAGAGACCCATATGCTGCACATGTGGTGCTCTGCCTCAACAGTATGATCAAGTCATTGAGCTTGACCTCAGAAGTGTTTTATTTGGGTTGTTTTTCTTTTTGAACACCGCAGAAGTATAAAGGACAGCAGAACTGTCCCAATGTTGGCAAGCACAGCAACAGCAGAACATAACTCGATCACAAATTTACTTCTGCAGTGCACTGCAATCATCAAAATTGCTGCAATTATTCTGCTAGGTTTTCTTGTTCCCCCACCTGGGAATGACATACAAGCTGCCGTTGGTTTGCTGTTTTTGGCAGAGCATTAGGGGTACTAAGTTACACTGGAAAGATCTCGGTAATAAGTGACCACATTAAATGTTACACATTACAGTTTTAAATGAAATGTTAGCTTCTGTGGGAATTAAGGTGGCAAAAAAACAGCAGTGGAAAGGAAAGTGTTCACAGCTACTACACAATGCATTTCTTTTAAACCAACAAAGTAAACAGCTGCTAAAAAGCAAGGAGCTCAACATCACCCTCTGACTTTTACTACACTGGGGTGTAAATCAGCCCTCTAACAGGGTGCCACTTTGTTAGCCTGCTCTTCGCACACTGCATTTCAGTAACTTACTCAAAGGGATCGCTGGGATCAAGTTTCTGCAACTCAGGAGGAATGGGGATCCTCTTGTAATACATCTCCCAGTCAAATGCACCTCGCATTGCATCTCCAGCCTGAGTCTCATAGCCAAAGTGGTCATGATCAATAACATCAATCATAGGACAAACGATAGTCTTGCGGTTTCGGGCGATGCGATCTGCAGGACGGAGAAACGTGTTAGAAAACCTGCACCAGTTGGTTCCTCTGACCATGGAACTGCAGAAAAGAGCATTGAAAGACGAAGCTGCCCAGGAACAACGTAGCTTTCTTGCTATTCATTCTCTTTGGCTCCCATTTATATCCATTTAGCTGGTATCTCTGCAATAATTGAAACGTTCAGGCTATAGCTATTGGAATAAAACCACCAGGCACTCACCTACAGTGACTGCCACCCAGAAGCAGAAAGACACAGCCACACTACCACAGATACTCAAACCACCAGGCTCAAACCAGACAATCTCCTAAGTGGAGAACAGTCCTTATTTTAACAAGCAACCAGAATGCAAACCCTCTCTGCTGAGATTCAAAGCCAGGGCAGTAACCTGCTGCACCACCCAGCTGTAATTGCTGCGCCAGAACCTGGCAGGAAGCAATTCAGACTAATGGCATAACTACTCTCAGCAGGCTCAAGGAATGCAAGTGTACCTCCTCCCCTCAGCCTTTTCTTCCAACCAAATAACCCAAGACAGGATTAATTTCTGCATAAACATCTGGAACTTCTTAAATACTTTATTACTGAGACAGTCTCTTGTTGGAAGTTAACTTTCAGAGCAGAGGCAACAAATGATGTTTCAGCTTCCAGCTCAGGTCTAATAGAAATTCTTTCTGTGTTTTAAAATTAAAGCATACTCTGTGTTCTCATTGAAATGGCATTTAAACTAATTCTGTTCTCCCTCCCCAGGGCTCAAGAAGCTGCAAATGTTCTACACTGTTACCAGACAAACTGTAGTGAAATCAGCAGTATTACCACCCGACAGCCATGCTGACAAATCTGACTAGGACCCTGAGATCTCCAGCTCTTTTATTGTTGCCAGCTTTTTTGACAAAGCCACATATCAACCAGAGCTTTGACAATCACTTGCAATATGGTTGTAAATGAGGTTGGCACTGGCCAGAGGCACACAGGTACCAGAAACAGAAGGCACTGTCCTCTCAATTAGTCATCCTTGGAAAGAAGTGACACTGTACAACTGAGGTCTCCCTAAAGATGAAGCACTGCCTGGGAAAGGACTACACCTGTTCTACAAACACATACAAGCAGCTGTCATTCACAAAAAGTATTCTCCACAGGCTTGCAGACTGTGAAGCTAAATACAATTATATAGGAAAAAAGTCACAACACCTAAAAGCTGCTTAAAAACTGCATGTAAAGATCTTTTCTGTATCACAAAGCCACTCTGCAAGCTGTGGAACGAATGACTGTGCAATAGTTCCACTCTTCCTGTAAGCTGTTAATTAGTTCACCTTTCATTTAGACTCATAGAATCAGTCAGGGCTAGAAGGGACCACAAGGATCATCTAGTTCCAACCCCCCTGCCCGTGGGCAGAGACACCTCACACTAGATCAGACTGGCCAGAGCCTCATCCAGCCTGGCCTTAAACACTTCCAGGGATGAGGCTTCCAGCAACTCCCTGGGCAACCTGTTCCAGAGTCTCACCACTCTCACACTGAAGAACTTCTTTCTAACATCCAGTCTGAATCTACCCATTTCTAGCTTTGTTCCATTCCTCCCAGTTCTATCACTACCTGACAGCCTAAAAAGTCCCTCCCCAGCTTTCTTGTAGGCCCCTTTAAGATACTGAAAGGTTACACAATGTCACCTTAGAGCCTTCTCTCCAGACTGAACAGCCTCAACTCCCTCAGTCTCTCCTCATAGCAGAACAGCTCCAGTCCTCTGCACATCCTCCTGGCCCTTCTCTGGATGCCTGCCAGCACCTCCATATCCCTCTTGTAATAGTGGCTCCAGAACTGGATGCAGTACTCCAGGTGGAGTCTCACCAGTCCCTCAACCTGCTGCCCACACTTCTCTTGATTTAGTGAAGAAACTGAAGAATATGACCTCTGCTTTTTAATTAAGCAAATGATATGATAGCCTTATCACATGGTGCAGGACTCCAGAAGAGAAAAAAGGTCAGTGTATTAAAGGCTGCAGGTTGCCAACAATTCACCTGAGTCTTGTGCCTGGCTCTTCGTTTTTCCTTTGAAGACATTTCTTCCTTTTGTCCCAGAGTGAGGGGAGGGCAGCAGGTGGGAATAAACCCAAACTCAGCACCAACATCTGCTGGCAGCTTACCTAAGAGAGGTGGCAGCCAGTTCACATTGGCCTCGCAGTGGGAATCCAAGAAGGTGATGACATCTCCTATGGCCACTGAGGCACCCAGCATGCGGGTTCTGATCAGCCCTTCTCTCTTTTTGGTTCGGAGGATTCTCACGTTTGGGAACTGGGCCATATAATCTTCCAGGCGTTTCTTCAGGTGTTCTGTACAAAAAGGGAGAAATTCAAACACTGCAGCATCTTACAAAACGCACTTCCCCCTTCACCAGCAGGAGGTGGTGTTGGAAGTATACCCTGAGTAGTTAAATGGAATACCAGGAAGAATGAAGTGCAAACTATTTTAAATCCAGGGTTTAAACGCAACTGCTTAACCATGACTTCTGAGGATGTGCCAAAATCTTAGAAGCAATAAATAGAGAAATTAGGAGAAGATGGAGAAGTGCAAGATGAGAAAGAAAGCAGCAGAGGAAGAGGAAAAGGAATAAAAAGCCAGCTGGCAGACCTCAGGGAGAACTTTTATCAGAGCAGGGATTCTCAGATCCTTTTACAGAAAACCAGTGTGGCTTAAGAGAAGCCAATTTACCTGCAAAAGTAAACTGCACTCAGTGCATTGGAGTTGTGTCTGTTTTTTTCAAAACACATAACAATCCACTCTATACATAAACAAAAACCAGCAAAAAGCCTACTCAGACATCCCTCCAAGCCAGCAAGGCAGAGCTGCTGCATGTATCTGGATGGCTACACTCACTGCTTATCAGAGGAGATACTTGCATTTGAATATGGAAATATTTATGCTACTGAATATGGACTGCAGCCACAGCTGAATTAGCAGGGACAGTTACTAGTCACCACAAGTGACAAGAATTCAAAACAGGAGAGTCACAGAAAACAAGATTACTGAGTGATTAAAACAATGGATGGCTTGTTTAGATGTGGAGATAAAAAGCTTGGTCTACACAGAGTGAGGGACACACAGCTGTCTTTACATCAAAGGCTGAAGCACCAAAGCAACACCTAAAAATAGGCTAAGAGCTGACACTGGCCCAGTCATTAATGGGTTGATCTTTAGGCATCTGAAGTCTTGACTTGCTTGACAGCAAACCCCATTCACAGCATGCCAGGGACTGCTCATGAATGCTACCCACTGCCCACAGCAGCCCCACAAGGAAATATGCCTCAGTAGGCAAAAGCTAGGTTGTCAAATCTAAGTAATTAGCTACTCTTAAAATCTCACACAACAAAACTTGAGTCAATCATTCAAACACAAATAATCTTGCAGGTTTATTTCTTTGACTATATGGAACACTCCATTTGGTACAGCTGAGTCCTCCCTGGCTTTCAAAGCAGGCATGAAAGGCGGGGGCTGAAAAGGCAGACAGTGTGAAAGAGCCTCTGAGCAAGGCACCATGGAAGCTGAGTGCTGCAATAGCTCTCTAAAAAGAGCAAAGAGGCATAGAAAACTTCACCAAGTTATGAGTTCTCTCCCTCATGCTGCTGACCCAGCAGTTGTGCTTCAGAGGCTTAGCTACTGGAGGAGAAAAATGGGCAAAATCCCTGTGACTAATACATGTTCTGCACCTTCCCTTTGAAGTTGCCATCACCTGCTTTCCTTCAAAGATCACCCAAATCAACTTTTTTTGCTATTGAGGTATTCCTAGCATGCTTTTTGCCCCTTTCAAAGCTTTATTTAACATTCCCCAGGATTTTTTTTCCTCACGAATGGATTTTAGTGTTTTGCCTGACAAGTCTAATTGTGCCACAATATCTACATAGGTTTCCTGCTCAATAGAGCCCTTAGTACTACTTGCTCTCTAATATGCTTTTCCCTCATCCTTTTCAAGTCTCTCCTGAATAAAGCCTCTCAAGCAACGACAAATTTTGTCCACTCAATTAGAGATTTTTAAAATAAGAGCCTTCCACAGAGACTGGATAGATTTTTAGTGCAGCTGCCTTCCTCCTGAGACTGAGTAAACTTAAAAAGCCAAAACAGGCAACCAGAAGCCACCACCACTGTTTAATATTAATCACAGCTCACTCCATGCCACTGTTGGTTTATCATGGAATGGTTTATGTTGGAAGAGACCTCAAAGCTCATTTAGTTCCAAGCCCTGGCCACAGACAGGGAGACCTCCTGCTAGAACAGGTCACTCAAGACCTCATCCAACCTGGCCTTGAACACCTCCAGGGAGGGAGCATCCACAGCCTCCCTGGGCAACCTGTGCCAGTGTTTCACCATTCTCACTGTAAAGACCTTCTTCCTAACATCTTAGACTAAATCTCCCCTCTTCCAATTTAAACCCCTATCACAAAAGATTGGTTCATCAGAAAAGATAACAAACAATCCTCACTTCAAGCATAAATCAGCTAAGCCATAGCCAAAAGGTACACCTTAGCTAATCTACCCATGAGAGGCCAAGTGTGAGCATGGTTGTGTATGTGCTTGTTATAATAAAAGTAGTAACTGTTGTGCAGGAGCTGTGAGACTGATTTCCCTAGCAGTAGCTACAGATCAAGTTCAGACTTTATGGTATTTACATTATCTAAACCAGACCTACAAAGCACTTGGAAGTCTTAAAAAAGCCAAAGCTCCAAAACAATGGAAAGTGTACAGAGATTTTCCACAACTCTATCTTGACAGAAATAAGCAAATGAGCCTGTGAAAGGCTTGTCTTCCACCTATGTGCTGGTCACTTTATGCTTTATCATAGAATGGGAAGGTTGGAAGGGACCTCAAGGATCAGCCAGTTCCAACCCCCTGCCATAGGCAGGGACACCTCCCACTAGCACAGGNCTTGTCAACAGTCCCTTCCCAGCCTTCCTGCAGCCCCCTTCAGATCCTGGAAGGCTACTCTAAGGTCTCCTGGAAGCCTTCTCTTCTCCAGGCTGCAGACCCCCAACTCTCTCAGCCTGTCCTCACAGCAGAGCTGCTGCAGCCCTCTCAGCATCTTTGTGGCCTCCTCTGGACCCTCTCCAACAGTTCCATGTCCTGTGCTGGGGGCTCCAGAACTGCACACAGGACTCCAGATGGTATCACATGCCCTTCTGAACTGACCTGGTTTACTGTGGTGGCACCCAAAGGCAGCCTTACCAATTCCTCCAGGGCAGGCGCATTGGCACAGCTAGGCCTGCTGCTAAGAGACACGAGCATGGTTTTGGATCTGGTCTCACAAGAGGACACACAGTGGCAAATGAACAAAATGTCACTGGACTAGGCTGTATTTGTAGTGGTGATGATGCCTGCTCAGCTGAATCAGTTGAAGACAGGCTGATTAATTTCTGTTAATGAACAACCAGTTAAGAACTGAGATATTTCCCCATTTTTACAGGAATAAAGGAGGCACAGGAGCACAGAGATTTCTCAGGCAAGCACTCTAAGAAGGCAGCAGGAAATTCAATTCACTGAGTTCCCATTTAATTCCCAAGTGCTGGGTTTGGTTCTTTAGCACTTCTTTACTGTGTTCCAACAGTAAAAAAAACCAGAGCATTTTATACTAGCAGCAAGCAGTCTGCTCTGCTGTACTGGTAAGAAATGTCTCTCACAACAGGCATCTTCTTATGTCTCTGATAGGTGGAAGAAGCAAGGCAAAGCTACAGGTACTGCACCAGCACCCATGCATTCTTAGTGATGCAGGACACCCCAAGGCATTGTCCTTGTAGCCAGGAGGCATCACACTCAGACAAGCTGCAGAAAAACCCAGCCCAGATCATTCTATTTTATAAGGTTAAGACTTGTAGATTGTGAAGTGCAAGGAAGCAAACTTTATTGGATCCACTTTCCCTTACTAAAGACTCAGACTTTCACCCAACCTCACAAACATAACAAAGCACAATAAAATGTGCTTTGGGAAGACAAAGGTTTCCCCATTTCCTTATCCCTGTGCTATTCTTGCTGCCAGGCCTGGCCTTTATAAGGCCAGATGAAAAAACAGTTATTTCACTCTATTACAAATACTGTCACAATTAAGTCAATTTTTTGCTTTTAAAAGAAAATCTGAAAGAAAAAAAAAGGCATCCAAACAAACAAGTGCCATTAACTGCTACAAAATTTTATGAGGCTTTAAAAAAATATATTATGGAATCTTGTCACACTGAGTAATTTTTATTACAAGGGCAATTTTCTTTAATGAAAGTTGTTAGGTGAACTGGATGGATTCCAATGGCTGCGCCAGTGCTGGGCAAAGTAATACAGCCCAAACATATAAATGAGAATAAGATTATCTGCAGATTAAAAACCAGGCTGGGAGCATGCTAACAGACTTTGCAATAAACTTGATATACAGTGTATACATTAACAGCACCAGTCAAGAACTCCTGCTGGCTTTATTTTGAGCTGTAAATAAAACTGTGTGAAGACAGCAGAGAAACTTCAACACCAGTCCCAAAAAGCTTTCCAAAAGTAAGGTTACTTAGTTTTCCTTAGGTCAAATTCTCATGGTGGTTTTCATGCAATTCTTCCTTTTGGGCTCCCCACCCAAGCAGAGCTGCCCTCTTGCAAGGACTTTGCAAGGTAGAAATTTCTGATGCCTGTCTGGCTTTTCATTGCAGCCACTGCACATCTGCCACTTGAATAGGCACCTAAGAGATGTTGCCACTTCAAAACCAAACATATGCAGAAGCCAGGGGAGTACAGAGGAGCCCAAGGATTCACACACCAGCACCACCACCTCCCCCCCNAAGCAACATGGACCTACAGGACCAGAAGAGCTTAAATATCACTGCAGAGTCCATGGGACTCAACTGTTCAAGTGTAAGCAGAAGCTATGTCCTGTACTCACAGGAGTACCAGCAACCAGTCCAGGATGAGCAGCACTGCAGAAATCAGAAATGTTTGCAGGTATCTTTCATGCATTACTCAGATGCTACTGGTGAAACTGAAGTTTTCTCTGCTCCACAATATTCTGCCTCTTGTCAAGGTGCTTTGGTTCACTTCCCACTCAAAGCTGAGGGTAGTATGAAGATGGGAGAGCCACTGTACTCTGGAAATTCTTTCTCCCTTCTGTGCCATGTGCCCTTCAGCAGAAGAGGAGGACCCTGCAGAACTGTCTTTTAAGCAGCCAGAGCTGGTTTCCCTCCCCTGCAGGTTATTTTGGCTGCTTTGCAACCACCAAAACCTGGAGTGCAACTGTTCATCTGGCATTTCCTTACAGTTACCCTGGCCTCCCCTCGCTACCCTCCCACACACAGCCACACTTGTTTAAGATTACAAATTAATCCATTCATCTTTACTTAGCTACTTGGCCCTTACGTGCTGTTTAACAATTTAAGAATGAATTATCCTTCTTTCTGAATTCATCACAATGTGCAAGCCAAGCCTTCCTGAAATAGAAAGCTTTACATTATTGAAATTAACTTTTCTCCCTGTTTTGGTGCAGATGAGTAATCCTTTTAAGTAGCAAAATGTGCTGTTATCCAAACAGGCAGCTCTTACACTAGTTTTAATTTCCTTTCCATGTTTTCACACTCTGATCACTAAAGTTGGTTGGGAGGATAATAAACTGATTTAATAAATTGTACTATGAATCCCAGTCCCAATAATAGCAAAGTGATTAAGCTGATCACAGCTTTCCAAGCCAAATCTTCTTACAGAGAAGAAAAGGCCTGGGAAGGGAGAAAATGGGTATCTGTTGCTTCATTTATGTCAGCTCTGTGGCAGACTCCTAAAGGAGGAGGAGGCTTAGATTCCACGGCCCATTCTGCATCAGTGCTTGGATCTCAGCACATCTTTAAAAACAAAACCTGGCTGGGGGCGAAGGGTTTCTGTGCAAGGGACAACAGCTGAAAGTGTACCATCCCACCTGCTAATAGAGTCTCTTCTGATCTTTGTTACAGAGCTAGGCTTCTGGAAATCTTTCTGTTGTTCTCTAAGGGTTTTTAACCCAAACTTCCATTGTAGGTACAGGGAGGTGCACAAAAGTGGAAGCACGAGGGCTAAGAAATAAGCCAGACTGCAGGTTGCTGGGGCAAAGGCGACTTGTGTGAGCCTGTCCTGTGTGCTCTGATAAACCTAAGTGCCTAAACTTCTGCTGTCTTGCCTGTATCATCAATTACTTCCTGAATTCCTAAAGGGGACTTGCTCATTGCTTCCTACAGCAGACATCCCAGCCCCGTTCAGTTGTGGCTTCAGGAGATACTAGTACTGAACACAGAGACAAAAGTCTAATCTTTAAATGAGAAAATTCACATTTGCTGGCATTAGCATATAAATACACCCAAACCCTAGGGAAAATTTAGTAGGCTGCATTTCCAAGCAGGGAAATACACAGGGAATAATCAACTTAGCTACAGCATAACCTCTTAATCTATCAGGAAAGTTTCATTTGGAAGGGAAGTCTATTTCAACCGTTTCTTCCTGAGGGAATTGACAAAAATCCATTTGCTCATCCTTCCTTCACGCTGTAAAGTTTAAACACCTCTTGTTCGGTAGGAGCAGCAAAGCTAACCTGTGGTGCATGCATCACTTCTAAAGCCCTGCACACTGACTCCCTAACCAGCCCACAATATCTCTTTTTCCCCCTGTGCCATCACCCATCTTTCCCAGAGGAATCATTACTTTACTCTTCTCGTTTCATTAAATATGTATCAAGATTAAAGCACCCACTTAGGTTTGCTCTTCTTCCCTTGACTACATTCAGTGCAAAGAGGAGATTTGGTGGCTCTCAGTCGTTTCCTTGTTGATTGCTTTTAACATCAGAGAGACTGCTGACATACAGAGCTGCAGCTTTTGGCCTTTACAGCTGCTGAAACAGGAGCAAACTCCTTGCAGCACACTTAATATTCAGCTCAAGTTTGATGTATCCATGGCAACTAGCAGGAAGGGCATTACTGTCCCAAATACTGCCTTCCACCTGGGGAATCTGTGCCCTCATCTTAAGGCCAAATGAAGTGACTTTAGTTACCCAGTTGTTTCATTGAGGGAATGCCTGTGCTGCTGCTCAATGCTAACACTGTTCTACTAAGTTGACAAACACTGTGTGGGCACCGAAACACACTGAGACAAGCCAAGGTGCCAAGGGCATCACCACCTCCCTGGTGGTTATGAGCCTGAGGCTAATATTGGCACCACACACTGGTTCAGGGCCCTGTGAATTTATACTAAACATTCCTTACTAGAGTTCAAAATTGTGAGAGATCAGATTAGTCTTTCTTTAATCTACCTGACTGACTGCTTTCTGAGCACTGGAGGGGTGCAAAAGCACTTCACAAGTTTGCTTACATGCCAGAGCAGAGTGGGTGCAGAGAGACAGCCGCTGTGCTAGAGGGGTTAGTCTGCTTCTCCCTAGCAGTCAGTCACTGGTGATAGCCATACACATCCCCTCCGCAACCCACACAGTCCAGAGCAGAGTGGGTGCAGAGAGACAGCCGCTGTGCTAGAGGGGTTAGTCTGCTTCTCCCTAGCAGTCAGTCACTGGTGATAGCCACACACATCCCCTCCGCAACCCACACAGTCCAGAGCAGAGTGGGTGCAGAGAGACAGCTGCTGTGCTGGAGGGGTTAGTCTGCCTCTCCCCAGCAGTCAGTCACTGGTAATAGCCATACACAAGCCCTCTGCAACCCACACAGTCCATAGAGACAGCTGCTGTGCTGGAGGGGTTAGTCTGCCTCTCCCCAGCAGTCAGTCACTGGTAATAGCCATACACAACCCCTCAGCAACCCACACAGTCCATAGAGACAGCTGCTGTGCTGGAGGGGTTAGTCTGCCTCTCCCCAGCAGTCAGTCACTGCTGAAAGCCATGGACTGAACAGGATATCATGACAGGAACCTAAAGCCTACAAGCAAGGACAAAGCTTGCCATCATTTGGAGACATGCAGGCAGATGAAGTGTTAAGATAATTTGTGCTCAAACATTTTGGAACATATCAAAGCTGTAAGATTAAAGCCTTAAAACTTACTGAGTTCTGCTGGGGAAAAAAATCCTAACCAAACCAACTCAAACTAAAGCAATCCTCTGAGATTCAGCTTTGCCTGTATCAATAGTGTTCATGCATATAGAACTTCCTGGCCCAGAAGTGTTTGCTCTGTGTAAATCTACAAAAAAAAGGAAAAAAAGGGGGGAAAGATTCCAGGAAGAGCACAAGAATTAACAGAAAATCCTACTCCAGACTTTTGTCTTGTTAGAGAAGATGCCATTAGGTCCAAGATGTAACCTACTTGAAAGTTGCTTTCATTTGGTAGGAATGCACCCCTTTGGAATCCAAAGGCTTTGATCTCAAGTGCCTAAGTGAGGCAAAACAAACCTAAAACTAATAGCATAGATCTACAAGATTTTTGCTGCAGGGATGCAGCCAAGTGGGATACTGGAAAACTGCTAATGCTTCACTGCTACACTAACTCCTATGTGTTAATATCCACCAGTGACAAAGCACAACCACGTTTGTCTTGTAAACTGTGCTGGAAATCAGAAGACAAATATTTGCCAAATGAAAAAAAAAGTTACCAATACTGCTGCAGGAAAAGTACAGACACATTTGACTTGTAGTAACAAGCTCAGCATGTCAGAAGTGTATTTGACAAACTCACACTTTACTCTTCCTTAAGACTTCTCTGTCATCAGTTCCCAATGCTCTTGTTTACTTTATTGGCAAGAAATGTAACTATCACAGTAAGTCAGTCACATCTGCCAGAGAGGCAAATAAATCCATGAAATCCTGAAGCACAAATCCAGGACTGTGCACAGCTGTATTGATACCAAAACTAAATGGTCTCAGACAATGACACCAAGCTGTGTGGCACAGTCGACTTGCTAGAGGGCAGGGATCCATCCAGAGGGACCTGGACAGGCTGTAGAGGTGTGCCCAGGCCAACCTCATGACATTCAACAAGGCCAAGTGTAAGGTCCTGCACAATCCCAAGCACAACTCCAGGCTGGGTGGTGAATGGCTGAGAGCAGCCCTGAAGAAAAGGACCTTGGGGTCTGGGTTGATGAAAAGCTAAACATGAGGCTGCAGTGTGAGTGCTGGGCTGCAGCAAGGGCAGTGTGGGCAGCAAGGCAAGGGAGGAGATTCTGCCCCTTTGCTCTGCTCTCCTCAGACCCCATCTGGAGTCCTGGGTGCAGTTGTGGAGCCCCCAGCACAGGAAGGACATGGAACTGTTGAAGAGGGTCCAGAGGAGGCCACAAAGATGCTCAGAGGGCTGCAGCAGCTCTGCTGTGAGGACAGGCTGAGAGAGTTGGGGGTCTGCAGCCTGGAGAGGAGAAGGCTTCCAGGAGACCTTAGAGTAGCCTTCCAGGATCTGAAGGGGGCTACAGGAAGGCTGGGGAGGGACTATTGAAAAGGTCTTGCAATGACAGGACAAGGGTGTGACGGTTTGG
>VWYK01069533.1:29214-42196 GCA_013399775.1 Semnornis frantzii
GAGGATCCCTCTGCCCAGATGGGCAAGCTTAAGGCTTCTGCCTTTCCTGGAGCCCATTAAATAGGGGAGTGGGGAGGGAGGGCAAAGTGGTCACACCTGGGGTGGGAGGAGACTGCAACAGCACCCAGGTGCTCTGCGTTTGGGGGGAAAAAGGGGGGAAATACAGTGTGGGGTGGGAAAGGGGCAGGCATAGTGGAAAAAGAGAGTTGGTGCTGAGAGGAGGGAGATGAAAAGAGGAAAATGGTGGAAATGGAAGGAGATGGAGAGGAAAGAAGGGAGATGGGGGAGAAGTGAGATTAAAATAAAAGAAAACTGATAGTGTAAAAAAAAAAAGGCACTGGCAAAGAGGTTGGACTGGATGATCTTTCAAGGTCCCTTCTAGGCCTTAGCATACTGTGATTCTGTGAACACAGCAGAACAGCAGCTGCTTCAGAAGGCTTTCCATGTGATCTTTCTAGCTGTGCAATGTCTACATGACAGAGGCATTCATTGCTCCTTCACTGGTTTGCTTTTTCCACCATAGCAAGGGTGCAAAACACAAGACAAAGTCTCACTTATAAAAGAAAACTGATAGTGTAAAAAAAAAAAGGCACTGGCAAAGAGGTTGGACTGGATGATCTTTCAAGGTCCCTTCTAGGCCTTAGCATACTGTGATTCTGTGAACACAGCAGAACAGCAGCTGCTTCAGAAGGCTTTCCATGTGATCTTTCTAGCTGTGCAATGTCTACATGACAGAGGCATTCATTGCTCCTTCACTGGTTTGCTTTTTCCACCATAGCAAGGGTGCAAAACACAAGACAAAGTCTCACTTAATTTACATCACACAGCATTTAAATGGTTCAGAGAAAAAGATCCCTTTTCTGCCACAGAACAAGTAAATTCAGCAACTATGTCTATATGTTGCTGCTGCAGCCCCAAGTGGTTGTTCTGCTTGTGATGATGCATTATGCCAGTGACTACATGTCTTTGCATGTAGCACTTAAAACCAGTCCAAACCAATTACTCCTGGCAATGCAGTTCAAAGCAAAAAGCGTAGCTGCAAGCAAGTCAGCAAGTGAGAGCAGTCAAAGTTTTGGATGTGGCAGATTTACTTTTCAGGAGCACGAAATTCAGGAGAAAAGTAAGGCAAATCACAGGCAGTCTGAGGTGGAAACCTTTTATCAAGGTTTCTTTTACCATTTTATGTGTCTACAAAAGAAAGAATTGGAACGTGATGAGTAAGCTATTCCAAGCATCAATATTTAATCCTGGGGGCTAAGTGTTAAGGACTACAGAGACCCTTGGCAGAATACTAACATTAGCTTCTTTGTTTTATTTACATTGCCCACAAAGCAGGGCACACTGGCAGCTAAACCAGCACAAACTGAATGTGAAACATCATTTTTTGGCTACACTTCTGGCTCATTTGGCCTTTTTGGCCAAAAGTTTACTCCTTCGGGAGCAATTAAACACCTGCTTGGATGGCACCTTGTGCAACCTGCTGAGGTGAACCTACTCTGCAAGAGGATTCACGGATCGCATTAGTACACTCAAAGGTCATCTCTGTCCCACCCAGCAGCAGTAAGCATGGACACCTCCACACCTCCAACTAGATCAGGCTGCCCCGGGACCACATCAAATCTGGTCTTGAAAGTCTCCTGAGACGGGGCCTCAACCACACCCAGCCCTGGTTAAAAAGAACACCCAGCTGGCAGCGGTGGGATTCGAACCCACGCCCCCGAAGAGACTGGAGCCTTAATCCAGCGCCTTAGACCGCTCGGCCACACTACCGCCGTTGGACTGCATCCGATGACCTCCAGAGGTCCCTTCCAAACCCTCTCATTCTGTGGAAGTTCACTCAAGCCGTGCTGCTGGCAAGTTAAAAACCACTCTCAAGTCACTCTGCACATATTTGGAAGTTCTTTAACCCCTCAGCACAGGCAGGTGAACATGGTGGAGATGCTACATAAATTATCATACCTCTGTCACTGAAGTCATCCACCAGCACTATCTCTGCTACCAGCTCAGGTGGGGAGCGGTTCAGGACACTGTGCACTGTCCGGAGCAGTGAGGACCATCCTTCATTGTGGAATGGAATGATCACGCTGGTGTTGGGAAGCTTCTCCAGGTACAGCTTATTCTTGCAGCTGGATATAGACAGAGTAAGTCAAAAGGTGGTGCCAAGAAACATCAGAGTTTCCCTATCAATTGCTATCAAGTAACCTTGTTCACTCTTTACACCTCAAACTGATCCAAAGTACCTAAAAAAATCCCTCCAACTTTCAGGCTTGATCAAGTCAGTGTTGACCTCATCTACTCTACCTGGTAAAAACAAACTTCCACGTGAGCTTAATGTGATGCTAATGGCCAGTGACAGTAACACAGGACGTCAGAGGGCTCTATCAGGTGCTGAGGCTGCTTTTAAAGGAAACTCCAGTTACAGCTTAAAAGAAATCTCTAAACCACTCATTTTCCCTGTCCTTATACCTCAAAGATCACTAGGAAGAGGAATTTCTACAAAGTTGTTTGATAAGTTGAATACATCTCTTTGAGGCACAATCAGGACCTTGGTTTAGCTTGCTTATTCCCAGTTTTCAGAGAAGCAAATTGCCCAAACCACATGTATGTCACTCAATTTCATATATACATATTTTTTTTTCCCTCCACAAAATCTGCAGGAAGTAAGAATTTTGTGTGACAGAACTTGACCCAAATGGTCCCAGAAGCTCAAGACATTGTGAACAATACACAGAAGAGACAAAATACCCGGGTGCTAAGAGCTGCTCAATAAAA
Source organism: Semnornis frantzii (assembly GCA_013399775.1). Lineage (NCBI taxonomy): Eukaryota > Metazoa > Chordata > Aves > Piciformes > Ramphastidae > Semnornis > Semnornis frantzii. The sequence goes on from VWYK01069533.1 coordinate 31,987, forward strand.
GAAACCCACTTCTTGGTAATGCATCAACCTCCAACCTCTGTCAAAAGCTTCCTTTGTTATGCTGGACAATTATTTGAATCATACTTTTCCTATATAATCAATTCTTGTCTTTCCCAGTTTTCAACAGGTCTGATTGGATCTCTGGGATCAGTTCTGCAGACATCAGTGAAGATATCTGGGCCTTGAACACAAAGCACTGAAGAACTTGGATAAAGTTGGAGAGTTAGGTCTGCATTTGGACACCCTGAATTTGGGGGTATTTTGCCACAGCATTAATTTCCTTAATTTCTTGCCTGTAGGGCTATTTTCAAGGTAACTTCATGAACTGTAACAGTATGTGCAGTGTTTATTTTTCTGCAGGTGTGGCCCCAAGTGAAGTTTGAACCTTGTTAAACGGGCAACACCGAAAGCCATACAGCAAACAGTAGTAGTAATTGGGGGGTAGTAGTAATAGTAGTAGTAGCAGTAGTAGTAGTGGGTAACAAATACCCATTAGCAGTTCCCTAGGGGACAAAATAATCTCCTTATATTCCTAGAACTCCACATGTCCAGCACAAACCAGAGGTGGCTCCAAGAACAGAGGAGTTAGAATATATTAGCGGCACTGCCAGTAGGGCAGACTGCTCTCTCCCACACCCTGCCCTACCACAACACCAGACCTGTTACGCAGCCTGTGCCAGAGCTGATTTGCAGACTCTATCCTGCCAGACATTGAGGAGGCCCTCAGTGTGTGCACAAGGCAGGGCATGCACGCAGGCAGCAATTCCCTCCCTGTTTCCTGGGAGGGCTGGGAGGGCTGATGAGAAGAAAACCTTCTCTGGCTTTGGCAGCTTTTCCCTGGTACCTTTCCCAGGAAAAGGAGAAGGATGCACCTATGTTGTAGAAGCTCAATAAATCTGTGGTTACAGGAAGTTACTCTGTTGCCTGTGTGAAAGGACAGTAGCTTATTCTGGGTCTAATGAATTGTCTTGGGGTGCTGCCAAGAGCCTGCAGGCTATGGCTGCAACGCACAGATGCAAGATGCAGAATAAAGCTGCCCGGACTGCTTTCATCCAGCTCTTGGCATTCCAATCTTGACCTTCTTCTGAGATAGCTACTAGCTACAATTCTGTTTCCAATATGAAACAAGAGCCCTCAAATCTCTTCTAACTTTTAAGGAAACGAGAATTCTCATTTTCTAACTAACTTCAAGAAGCGGGAAACTTTAGCTATTAAGTTTAACCATTAAACATGGAGAGAAATTGTTTCCCTGCAGCTACCACAACTACAATTGCTTTACAAGACCTGCAAAATTAGTATTTAATATTAGAAACCCCAAAAGCACTTATAGGAAATGCTAGCAGGGGAAGACATGCCCGCTGAAACAAAACAATTTTATGTGTACAGCAGGTAGATCCAGTACATGCCTGCCCCAAGCCCTTCATCCCCACGGTTAATGGAAAGCAGAGGTGACACAATATTTGGTATCTAAAAGTCCACACAAACCACCTCAGAAGTAAGTAAACACACTGGTTGCTTCTTTGTTCTTCCCTACCCAGGCCAGCTTTTGGAGAGAATTCCAGCTGTGATCCCAAAGCTTAGGACAGGACAGATGTTGCATTTTTTCCCCAGTTCACCTTCTCCTTACTCTCTTTGCTGTCTGCAGCCACATCTCTGAGCAGTCTCTATTATCTCTTACTGTATGCAAAAGGCTATGAAAAGCAGATGCTCTGAACTACAGCTCTCTTTTTTTCTAGAATGCTCTTTGTAAACTTCAGATCGGCCTAACTTTATTATAAATTGCCCTCATGAACCTCCTAACTAACATAAACTGTACCATTTCAAGGGTATTTTTTCAATGTGCAAAGGCAATGCACAAGACCTTTGCAGCTGCGAATCCCTTTACTGCACATCTCCATTACAGGTAACCCCACTCCCTGCCCAGCTAATCCTAGCATCCTTTAGACACACCCTGCTTCTCCTCTCCTTGAGGCCTCCATAATTATAACTCTCTACAGTGGGGGGAAAGGATGTGTCAAGCAACAAGCAAGCCAGCTGCAGCAGCACCATTAATTACAGCTGAAGTCGGTGGTGACCCAGACACTTCACTTACTAATTCTAACTGGGGTATGGAGGTAGAATTTGTGCATTTTAAAGAACTCTAGATAGGAGAATTAGCAAGGAGGAGTCAGCAACTTTGGGAAACAATGGGGGATATGATGTAATATATTAAATCCTCAGAAGAGAAAATACTGGCAGTGTCTGATGTTTAAGTTCTCAGAGCCCATGACAGCCTCTGTAAATTGAGGCCTGGCATAATTTAGGTTAGCAAACTCAAACTGTATTTTCTAGAACTTGAGTATGGGCTGATCAACAAGCATCTTCAGCTACCTGATTTATCTCTATGTTTAAACATTTCAGCTGCATGCCTAAAATATTTATGGAGCTATACTCACTACTCTTGGTTTATGAGTATATATTGAGAAAAGGTGTCAAGCTAGAGCATTTGATTAGTTTGCTGTGACAGCTGAAGAGGTAATCTCTCAAATATGCAGCTAACAAATTATGAATCCTGACTTCTAGAAATTATATCTCATGAATAAAGCAGATCTTGAATTCAGATTCACTAAGCTGTGATAAAAACACAAAACAAGCTTCCATTCAAATGTCTAACAATGCTTTCAGATTGAAAACAGCACAAAGCATTTAAAAAGCTCTCAGTGTTGTATAAACAAGGGTTAAGTCCTAACTGAAGCATTTTTGCTAATGAAAAACTCCTTCTAGCTTGCACAAAATCCAGTTGACACCATCCTAAGGGAACAACTAGGGAATGAAAAATGGATGAACTCAAAAGCCAGCCTTCAGTTGGAACTAGTTTCTACTCGTAAAGCCTGATGAGGTTTTTATGAGGAAAGATGCCTTAGAAAGTAATCCATAAATGAGACTGATTGCTGATAACACTCTTCATACATAGCTGAGTAGAGCTACTTGGGTCCCGTTCTGCTCCTGAGCATTTCATTGTCATTTCTAGCTAGTGGCCAGCATAAGAGCTGGACAGATTGTTAAATGACAAATTCATCACCTGTCTACAACCAGGGCACTTGTCTACTGTGTTAGACATTTACAACAGTTTCCACTACAGAAATAACTCTACCTTATTACTTGCTAAAAGCAGTTGGTTACAGCAGTGGGCTCAGAAACTGTCATTTTGAGAGGTGAAGGAAGTAGCCACCTCTGAGTTAAGTTCAAGATCTTTTCTGCACAGGGCTGCATCCTTTGGTAATTTTAAGTCAAAGATCAATCAAAAGGGGATTTTTTTCGTCCCCCCAGATTTGGTCTCCTCTGTTGCATGTTGTAATTACTATACACCATCTTTTATGGAGGAGACAGCAGAAATTACACCTTTAGGGGCCCATGGCAGGGGAGTTGGAACTAGATGATCTTTGTGGTACCTTCCAACCATGACTGATTCAATGATTCTACAAAAGGATTTTATTTGACAAACAAAGGTACCAGAGCCCATCCCAAAAAAGAGCACACTCCCACAGCTGTGCTAATTTAGGACCTGTAAACTTTCAGTGGAAGAAATGCAGCCAACATACTTACTTTGGGTGTCTGATGTCTGGAAGGGAACGGTTCAGAGAAATTTTATCACTCACAAAGATATTAAAGCCATTTTCCCTGTATGCCTGGTCCACTCGTTCTGCATCAGTCATTGGGTAAGGTTTTCCCTGTTCTCCATTTCCTATAGAAGGACAGAAAGCAAACATGCATCATTACTACTAATTGGTGCTTAACTGACCAGAAACTAATCTATATATCAAGAGAATAGCAGTCATCTTGCAGCCCTTGGAAAATTCCTTCATTAGTTTTGTGCTCTATGTCATATTTAGCACTGGGTCAACCATGTCAACCTAACAATTTTATTTGATGAGCAGTTTTGCTACAAACCACTCAGCTGTGCCAACCACAGTAGAGAAGTCTTCCTTGACACACCAGAAAGAGTGCGATGAAGGGGCTACGGCAGTGCTGTGGAGGATCTATAGAATGTTTTCTGTTTCACTGCAGAAAGAATACATATGGTTTGAACACCTCATCAGTGTTGCTTTTTTCAGCACAGATGGATATGTATATTTAACAACCTGAGCTCCTGCTCAGAGGAGGCAGAGCCCTCACAGACACACCAGAGCAAAGCTGTGACGTTCAAACCAGGCCCTTTCGCACGATGCACGACAAGCCCCAGAACTATGAAATAATGCATTAATGTTAGCATCTAGAACATTTTTCTCTCCCCTCTTCTTTCTTTCAGCATCTCCCAGTTTTGGGAAAGGTACAGGCACACCTTTTTTTTTTTTGTTTAGTTTAACCAAAAAACCCCAACCAACGAACTAAAAATCAATACTGCACCTACCTTAAAAATACCAAGATGATATTTTCACCTCAAAATGGTTATTGTGGAGTTGAGGGAGAAGGTTTTAAATAGGATTAACACACAATAATTGTTGCACGATGTCAGGAACATCATCTTAACCTTGAAGCTGAAAATTCTGTATTGCACTCAGCTTACCAAATAAAACCAAGCTAAATTCCAATCTGTATTCACACAGATGTTTAGAGCACTCTTACATACCTACACGCTCAGAGTCCCTCCTTATGGCTTCTTTGTTATGCCAGTCCTTTTTCCTTTGTCCATCAGCAAAGTAGGGGTCCTTCTTTTGCCTCATATACGATGCCTTTTAAATAAGGGATTGAATATATTAAATAGAGAACAGGCAAAATATTTCCTTAACAATCTCCCTTCTTGTAAGAGGCAATTAAGCATCTTCCTTAAGGTGAGACCATCACAAGCAACTACCTTTTAGCTTGAAAGGGGTAGAAGAGGAGGCAAGTTTTGCTTGCCTTGGAACAGTACTTTATCTATTGCTGTTAAGTGAAATGTATTTTTTTTTCCCCAGGGCACCATCATGTATGCAGACCAGGTTTTTTTTTTAATCAGAGAATCTGTTAAAAATTCCCATTTTCATTCTGAAAACATCCAATACATCTTACATCCTATTTAATTAACAAAAAAGCTGTAATGGGAGACCTACTGCAGGATCGATATTAATGAGCACAATACTACACCTGAATAAATTCAAAATAAGATTTAAAAGGTCATTTATTAAGACTCTTGCTGTTCAACTTAAAAGCAAATTTTACACGAGGCATGAGCCCAATTAGAGCTCCTCATCTCATGATGTTGTTCCTGAAATTCAAAAGTAAATGGTGCTTTGGAAACAAACTGCCAAATGAAAGATGGAGTGAATCCAGGATCAAAGAGACAATGGTGTGGGGACATCTCAAATACTGGCACCTCTAAAATCCATGAAAGCAGGTTTTAGGGTGAAGAAAAGAACATCACCTGTAAGAATGAGGTTTCAAATTACATTGTAATATGCTGGGAGAATATAAATACAAGTAATTTGTACCATCATTATTGCAAAAGCAGTTAAACAGAGAGCTCTTTTAATTCCTCATGACCTGCAGAGCTAAATCCACAGGCTAGAACTTCCTAGAAAGAAAAGAACCTTCCCTCCTTGAAGAGAAAAAGGTTTAAGTTCTCACTAATGGGTCGATCAAACCAAACAACCATCAAAAAGCAGAAGTTGGCATAGTAACCTTGAAGGGTTATCAGGCATCTTTGCCATTTGGGACACAGATGTCATTTACCTGACTAGTTGAATTACAAACTCCTCATTTTCATGCCTAGCTTTGTCTTGGGAAAACAGGGCATTTGGACATTTCACTTATTTCAAGCAGCAGACTTCAGCCTGATGCAGTTCACCTCACTGCAGTCTGACAGATGAAGCTCTGATGAACCTTGGAGAGAAGGGCTTGCAGATAATCCCCACTGAATCACCCCTCCTCTACAGCAGTCAGTGGGAAAGCAGCCCTGGGTATCCATCAGCAAAGACAGGTTTCAGCTATGGTGTCCAATGCAGGCACATGCTCTGTGCATGGAACTGTATGAAAACCTTGGGTTCTGATGGCTGGATTATCATGCCAAAGGGTGATAATAAACCAGGGGTCTAAAAGAGAGAGAGCTTGATCTGATTAAAAGCTGGCTGGTGCACTATTAGAAGGGGATTTTTTCCCCTCACATAAGAGATTTTAAATCAATCTCGATCCTTTCACAGATCATAAAATGATTTACACTCAGCTTCTTGACATTTTGCAGATGGTAAAGTACTTGGAAGAAGCCAAATTTCACCCATGAAACCAGATACTCACTTACACGTTTCAACTGAGTGACACCAGTATGTGGAGCACTTCCCAACCTGGTCCCTGTAATTTACTTTTATTTTCACTGAAGGAGAGCTGATGGCTGCACAAGATGGACAAGAAGTCAGATGCAAAGCTACTTCATAACATGGAAAAGCATTAAGGAAATTCCTCTTCTGCCACCTGAGCTAGCAAGGATATTCTCTGAAAAACACTTGTGGTGCAGGAAGATGGAGGGTAAGAAACTCTCAGGGCAGCATAGGAAGAGCAGGACCACACTATGGGATGCGATTAACAGTGGTGGAAACCTGACAGGCTGGTTAGCAGGAAAGGACAGTGACACCAAGAGAAAAAGCAACCACTTTCAGAAAAATCCCACTGGGGCTATATTTAGATGGTGTATTTGATTTATTTCATTGAATCCATGGCTCCTTCATTTTCTTCATCTTCATTATTTGTTATTTGCCATTCTGATGTTCTATGAATCAAAAGCAGTAGCTCCTTTTTACATTGTTAATTACTCTCACTTTAGCACATGCACTCTACTCTTCTAAATCCTCACTTCTGTTCAAGTACAGAAACTGGTAGTCCTTTCTGAATTTCAGTCTGCACCCATTAGGACATAAAATGAAGAACATAAGCAATCCAGTGTCTTCAGTTCACCTCTGACTGCACATGCTGAAAGCCTGCATTTGCTGAGGGACAGAGGTTTTACAAGAGGCATTGCAAAAGCCTCACCAATACCCATCACACACAAGATGGTTGTGTGGCTCCAGAGCAGCAGAGATGTGGTGAAGAATCACTCTCCCCTTATCTGGATGGGCATCTGACCACTGCTGAACTCACCAGATATCAGTATCTAAGAAAACTGCTTACCCTGCTTTGTGGGGTTCTAGCCATAACACTAAACACTGCTGCTCTTAGGTGAATTTTTACTTGCTGATAATGAAAAAGGTACTTTTAAGTGTCAGGATGAACATGTGAGCCAGGCACAAGGCATGTAAGAGAGCACTGGGAAGGCAAATTGATAACAGCACTTCTAGGGAAAAACTAAGCATGAAGCTAGACCCTGGATTAATCTGAAGCTGGTGTCAGCAAGGCAATCACAGAGCACCTTGACAAACATCCAGGGCATAAGCCAACAGCAGCCACAAACCTCAGGGTTTGCACAACTGCAGGAGGTTGGGGCTGGTTGTACACACTGGGTGCAGGCAAAGGTGGTTTGAGATGTTTCCTCAGGATGTGGTGAGCCAGGCATGGCACAGGCAAGGGGCAAGCAAACCCAGCTTCAGCATCTATCCATGGTTTTGTCTGGCCTAACTTTCACATAAAGCATTTATGCAGACTCTACCTGACTTTTTGTTATTTGTGCCAGCTGATGTGAGCAGCTCTGGATGACAGTTGCGTGGCACAGACAGTAGAATTGGCAGCTTGGTTATTTTTTGGCGTAAAATAGCTCGAATTTTCCACACCCTCAAGCAGTCATGCTGGGCCACAGTCCAGCATGTCTACCTCCCTGGCCACCACGGCGGTTTCCAGTTTTCCAAGCATGTCACCCCTCTGATCATCCCCACTAAACAACCCACAGAGCACACTGCAGTTCTGGGAGATGTCCGCCCCTGTTTTGCAAGATCCCTGCTTTGCCAGGACTGCTCACTGGCCAGTTTCCTCTCCAGGACACACTGCCAGGAAAAGTCCTGGAAAGCTCTCAGAGACCAAAGCACCTCTTTGCCAGGAGAGTTTTGCCAAATTTCTGAGCATTGGGCTTATGCACAAGTGTCATACTGGGCACAGAAACAACTGGCAAGTCTGAAACTTCAATATTTTAAGTCTCTTTTGTCTCGTTTATAGCACTCTGGGCTGAATTAACACACCAGGAGAATCGTTCACAATGCCAATATCTCTGGTGCTATTTCAGCTATTTCATAGAATCACAGAATGGTAAGGTTGGAAGGGACCTCAAAGATCATCTAGTTCCAACCCCCTGTCATAGGCAGGGGCACCGCCCACTAGAACAGGTCACTCAAGGCCTCCTCCAACCTGGTCTTGAACACCTCCAGGGAGGGAGCAGCCACAACCTCCCTGGGCAACCTGTGCCAGTGTTTCACCACTCTCACTGCAAACAACTTCTTCTAACATGTAGTCTAAATCTCCCCTCTGCCAATTTAAACCCATTACTCTTCATCCTGTCATTACAAGAGATAGGAGACAAGTTCCAAGTATACTCTAAAGGATTCACACCAACATCTCCAGCATCCTCCAGGGGGAACCCACACCACTGGGCCATCAGCTGAATCAGGAGGGGCATCTCATGCCATCACAAAGCTGTACCACCAATGCAGCCAATGCTCATCAGGCCAAACAGCAACCTAAAAGCCACTAAAAAGCGCTTCCAGGCATCGTGGCTCAGGGTGAGCACACCCAGGCTCTAGGCTAGAGTTTCCCCTGGTGTTTGTGCACTTCATATGGGATGTGAAGAGGGAAGTAAATCTTCTGCATGGCTTCAAGCCATTCTTCAGAGAGGTCATCAATGTGTATTGCAATACACTCAGAGCAAGCAACAACCTGATGCAAGCAACTTATGCGCTGCAGTAGAGAGCACAAGCAGGCAGCAGCATGCCATCCTTTTGCACTGCTGAGGAAAAGAAGAAGATATCACAGACACTGCCACTGCATGATGTACAGAACCTGAATCAGCAGGTGGACAGCAGAAAATCTCATAGATAGATGTATTACTGCTCTCAGTCCCAAATAAATTTATGCACACAAGCATATTTGAGGTGCGCTAAGCTAAACCCTGTCAAGGGCACATTTGTCAAGAGAAAAACTTCAGGAATTTTCAGATTTTAAATTAAGGATCACAGAAAACATCCAGTTGGAAAAGCCCTCAGATCATTCAGTCCAACCTTCAATCCAGCACTAAAGGGTCAACACCAAACCACGTTCCTAACACCAGGTCCACGCACTTCTTGAACACCTCTAGGGCTGGTGACTCCTCCATTGCCCTGGTCAGACCATTCCCATGTTTGAGAACCCTCTTTGTGATGAAGTATTTCCTAGCATCCAGCCTGAACCTCCCCTGGTGCAGCCTGAAACCATTTCCTCTAGTCCTGACACTTGCCACCAAGGAGAAGAGGCTGGCCTCTCCTCTCTCCAACCTCTCTTCAAGTAGTTATAGAGACCGTGAGTACATGAATCTGTTGTTCAGACCTTTCTGAAGTGCAGCGTTGGTCTTTAGAGGCATCTGGAGTATAAGCATTGATCCTTAAGTCCTGAGGAACAGGTTCTGTACAGGTCTCAGTCTTGGAGACATACAAGGACTGATTTGTTCCTGCCAGCACGAGCAAAGCAAAATGAGGCCTGGGTAGGGTAACTCATTACCTGCTCCTCTGCCTGCAGTGCTCATGGTGTTACTGCACCACATGGCTGAAGCCAAGGGGGATTCACACAAGATACACACAACATAAATGTCTGTGGGAAGGCCACCCCACCTAGGTGGCTTTTAAAATCTCAAAGGGTAGACATAGCTGCAGATGGTCATGACAGACAGGTTGCATGCTGGAGCTTTTTTTTTGGTTGTGGGCGGAAAAGTTACGTTAGCCAATTCAATTCAGAAATGCTCCATTAAATTTAATTCAGCTTGAGTAAATGTTAGGAGGTTAGAATATTTCTAACTGCATCCCCTGCAAGCAAACATATAATATTTATATTGGTTTTGCAGGTCACTCTTAGAACACCGGATCTGAAACGTCTGCTGTGAGTCACTGACAAGTTCTGTCAACACTGTCTGAACATGAATTCTGAAGTTACTCCCAGTGATAGAAAATGACTATCAGTGTCTTTGCTTCCTGACCTTGCCAGCACCCCCCATTCACACAGCCCCGAAGGGAAGGTGTAGCTGTAGTGGGCTGATCACCATCGCGTTTCTCGTTAAGAATCACACTTCCAAGATCAGCTTAATTTCAGCAGG
>VWYK01069575.1:3288-18859 GCA_013399775.1 Semnornis frantzii
CGGCGCCGCCCCCCCCTCCCCCCCCGCACCGAGCGGGCCCAGCCCCCGCCCGACAGGGTGCGGCTTCCCCAGGCCGCAGGCCAGTAACGGCGCCGCCAATTGGAGAGCGCACACTCGGTCAGTAAGCGGCTCTCCTATTGGTGAAGAGCCCGGCAGGAGGCGCCTGGTCCGGCTGGAGGGGAGCGGGATCGGCGGCGCTACTTCGGCCCGGGCCGGGCGTCACGGGATGTGAGGGTCGGGGCGCTGCTCGAAAGGCGGGGCAGAGGAGGAGAAGACGCCCGCCCGGTACAGGAAAGGAGGTTCTTGTGCAGTTGGATCTTTTTGGAGAGGAGCAGTGCGTCGTCTGGGGAGCTTATCTCGCCGCAGGCTGAGAGATAGGGGCGGCAATCAAGTAATTGCCAAAGAAGCGTTACGGCGAAGGGCTCTTTAACACGGCAGTGGTGATTTCTAATCGCTGGAAGCTCAGTCGGGGTTGATCCCGAAGTGCAGATAGTACAGTCTGAGAGCTGCGTTCGTGGGGGTTTAAGACATCGGTCTAAACCGAGGGTGCTTAAGTCAGTCAAGCACCCTGCAGATGTTAATTTCCAATCTAAAGAGAAATTGTGTGTCGGACTGGGGCAGTGTGGATACAGAGCTTGTATATACAGGAGGTTCGATTAGACGGCATCAGGTCTGATGTGGCTGATAAACCCCCCCACTTTGTTAGTCACCGCAATGAAGCACTGCGAAGGTAACTTGCTCTTGTTACGAGTCTGCTTTTTTTTCTGCACAGAAGCCCTGCAGAACCTGGTGACTGCGTGGCCATACAAGGCAGCAGAGAGCTGTGCTTGTTCAAAGTCTACTCAGTCTCCACATTGTCTTCCCCTTGGCTTGCAGATGTCACTCATCATTTGTCAACAAACCTCTCTTTAATTTTGGCACCTAACTTAGCTTTCCTCACCCTGGCATTCAACATTCTTATCTGGTGAATGGGAGAAATGGATCCATGAAAGAGCTGACTCAGCACAGAAATACTGCTGTTTAAAAAGCAAGGTTCCTCTCCAGCTCAGGGCACGGCTGGAAGACCGGCAGTGCCAAGGAGGAGGGGTATGTTGAGGACAGCAGCAGTGCCCAGGGACTGGGGGAGGGCAGGGTCATCTTCCTTACCAGCAGCAATGGCTTAAAGTGCTCACGTAAGTCCCAGGTGTGGTGGCACAAGCAGCTTAGACTGATCAGAGGATGCCTTTTTGCCATCGCACTCTCACGGTAAAAACGCTGCAGAGAAGTGTTGCTCCTTTACCTTGTTCTCCTCTCCTACTCTTAGGACCTGCCCAAGGTCACAGGTTCATGCTGTCTCCTTCCAGACATCCTGCTGCCCCCTTGCATCATAAACCTTCAAGAGCCCGGAGAAGACACTGCCTGACCTGTCTAATCTGACAGAAAAAAAAGGAGTGAGAGAGGCTCGAGGCCAGCTCTGCTGAATCAGCCCGTTCAGCCAACTCACTCTGCAGCCCGAGACCAGTAACAGCTGATGCATGAGTTGTTTCTGGGCTGACCAGGTTCCTGAGGTGCCCCTACCCAGCTACAGGAAGAGCAGGAAGGTGGGGTTACTTGGGCAGAACTAGAAGGGAGGGCACATATATACTGACACATAGCAAAGCAGTTGGCTGTGCAGCACAAATAACAGCATCAAAGACAATCCCAGAAAGCACTTCTGCATTATTTAAGACAGGAAGAGTATTTTTATGCAGCTGACTTCTACCTGGCATTAGTACTCCTTGCTAAACTGTTTACAGCTACCTTGAGATGCACAAGACTGGACTGATGTTACAAATCAACCATCAGGACATATTTTCTGTTTCCCGGGGTGCACTCATTCTGCAGAAGCAGATGCAGATCAGTTTTCTTACCTATAAAGTGGTAAATGGTAGTACCAGACCAGATCTTTCCCTCTTGGCCTGCCAGAACTGTTCTATCCCTGCCCTGGCAGGAGGGCTGGACCAGATGATCTTTGGAGGTCCCTTCCAGCCCCTGACATTCTATGATTCTATGATCCTGCCAGTCTGTTGCTTCCCTGCTGCGATCACTCATTTTCATCTCACACACTTTTTACTCCACTTCTTGAATAAAGTTCTGTTTCCTCTAACTAAAACAATGTCAGAACATGAATTTTCAGCTGCATTTCCGAGGGGTATTAGTTTTGAAACTTCCTTGTCAGATGCCAGCAAAGCAAAAGATCTTGAATTTGATAATTCAATGTAAATGCCTCTTTAAAACGATGTCATGGGTTATCCTAATGCCACCTTTAAGAATATCTCGTGGCTTGCTTGTAATGCTAGTGAGGTTGCTCAGTATAGGTAAGGTTATGTCCATGAACCTTCCTTTAGCGCCAGATGCAGTCATCACAGGAGGGAGCTGCTTACCTTCCTTACATAAATGGGCAACATTCAAGAAAACAGTGTGCAGAAGCAGGCTTTAGTGTATAAATATGACAAACATTTGGTGCAACAGCTACATGGCAGGGGGAAGGGGGGGGAAATACTCTGTTCTACTTTCGTCTCCCTACACAAGCAAATGAAGCCCCATCTGAGCTTTGTTTGGGCTGGAAAAGATAAAAATGAAGAGAACTGAAGCAGCAGGTGGGGAAAGGGCAGAGCAGCTGCAAGAGACTGAGACTAAATGTTGCCACAATTTAGACCACATGTTAAACTGAGAGGCCTCTGGCTTTAGATTTGAAAAATACTGACTTTATGCTTTCTAGGGAGATACTTCTACGTCTCTGAGATTCAACAGAAACTGAGCTTCATGGTTAGAGCTGGCTAACAACAGTTTTGGTGAAACACAACCAAAGGAACTCATGCAACCAACCTTCTTTGTTAAGCCTACAACCCTCTGTGGAAGTTTGGGTTTGCTACTCCAACATCCTTTTCTAAGCAAAGCTGATTCTTTTCACTGCAGCATTTATGAATTCCTGAGCATCACAAGCCTTCTAGATGTGTGTTCTCTGCAAGCTGCTTCTATACTCATTCCAGTGTCACTGAAGCTGCAGAGATGGTTTTTAGCTGCTCTCTAATGGCATCCTCATCCCCAGCAGAAGAAGAAAAATGCCACTAACAGAACTTTTGAACTAACTGTAGAACTGAAAACAGATCCAAAAGAATAAAACAAAGAAAGGGGGGGGGGAATAACAGGGCAAATGCAAAGGAATGAGGAGGGCTAAGAAGCATAAGAAAAATATTTTAAGATATTCAATGTTTTAATCACTATTACATAAAGGAGAGAAGTAATCTTGGGAGAAGCTTTCTGATACTAAAATAGCAAGCTTTGAAAACACATTCCATTTTTAAAAGGCCCATTTTTAGTGGTACTCCCATGGGTAGGGTGAGGCTGGCATTTACTTGGAAAAATAAATAAGCAGGAGACTTAGCAGGGTCCAAATTAAAGCACAGGGTAAGCACTGAGGCCTTACGCAGACAGGTTATGAGGCCACACCTGGCACATCTTCCCCTTGTTTATCCTCTAATAAAAGTCTTCCATCAATTTCCATGGCATACAGCCTTCTTTTTGCTGTGCTGCTGTGGCAGCTTCCCTGCCCTTCAGATCAGATGCACACCTCCATCCACACACACAGCCTTCAAGGTGCATCAGCCTCCCAGTACAAGCACCAGCTCTGCAAGATGACACACAGGAGTTAGTATGAAAGGCTAGTAAAGGCACAAAAAGTGGCAGCTCACAGAAGAGTCAGATGCTTTTCCATGGTTTGAGATAATCAGAGATCAAATTCTTCAAACACTTCGTTCCTCTCATTTTTGTGCACACCAGCTCCAGGAGAGATGTGTGAGTAAAGTTACCTTAGAAATGGTTCTTTACTCTAAGATTACACACCCACTGGGCGTGTGCCATGGACCTGAGAAGCTGGGTTACCTGCTCCTGGTGACTGGATGCTGTAAGGGAAGAGGTACAGGTGAGCAGTGGTCATGCTCCTCCTATAACTGAGACAGAGAAATGGAAGTCATGATGGATAGATTTTGGGGTCAGCTATGCACAAGACTCACTACTAAGCCCACAGAACATCATCACTCCAGTTCATCCAGCTTTCAAGTGAGCTCAAATGCTATTTCCTCTATAAGTTTCAAGTAGCATTTGTGATTTTTACTATAAATACTCAATGCACCAAAAGAACTATGAGCTCTCCTAACTGAGAGGCTGTAATGGTCCTCTCGAACACTCCCACTGCTAGGAAAATATCCTTCTTGACTTGAAGGAGTTGCCTACTAAGACTGAAACTTGCCTGCTGCTAGGTGAAGGATTTAATGCTCACAACAGTTCTGTAATGTTCCATGATGTAGATCATTTAGGTGGTGCTCAGGTGTCCATTATGTAAATACTACCTCAAAGTCTATTTCCAAGAATAATGTAAACAGAGGAATATAAATTTCAATTAACTTCAATATCATCAAGGTTAAAAGACTTTCCTGTGAGTCATGAGACCACAAAGATGATCAGAGGGGTGGAGCACCTCTGCTCTGAAGACAGGCTTAGAGAGTTGGGATTGTTCAGCCTTAAGAAGAGAAGGCTCTGGGAAGACCTTATAGCAGCCTTACAGGATTTGAAGGAGGCTGCAGGAGAACCAGAGAGGGACTTGGTACAAAGGCATGGAGTGACAGGGTGAGGGGTAATGACTTCAAAGCAGAAGAAACTGGATTGAGATGAGACACGAGGAGGCAATTGTTCTCAGTGAGGGTGGTGAGGCACTGGAACATCATGTCCAAAGAAGCTGTGGAGCCTCTGAGCCTGGCAGTGTTCAAAGGCAGGTTGGATGGGGCCTCATGCAAGCTGGTCTGGCAGGAGGTGTCCCTCCCCGTGGCAGGTTTGGAACTAGGTGATCTTGAAGGTGCCTTCCAACTGAATAACATTGCTGCTTACATGAGAAAGAGGAGCCAAAAGGCATCTGAAGTTTCAAAGATCTGGTCTATCGAGTTTCCACCCGAAATCAAGCTTTAATCTCCAGCTTCTATCCAAAGTCACTTGGGACTTACTTTATCCCAGTGAGGTCTGCGCACACACACTTCGCAGCTGTGTTCGTTTCCTAGAACCCTGCACGGCAGAGGCTGACCAGCAGATGTCCCCAGATCCAAAATAATCACCTTAGAGCGCCAGAAACCTTGACAAACCCTTCCAAACCTTCCGAAGCACGGATGCACCAGAGGCTGTGAATAATGAAGTTCTGAACTAGGGAATACTCAACATGGTTTAGCACCAGGGAATGATTGGACCCGATGATCTAAAAGGTCTTTTCCAACTCAATTCTATGTAAGCCTAGGAGGCTGGAAGCCTGCTGTGCTTATACTGACCTACCAGGTTACGTTGGCATTGCTGAGCAGGAGGCCCATGAGATGCTGGGAAATGGGAAGGTCCTCTTCCTCTCAGCAAGGTGATAGAGAACACCACTGGAGATTTGGCTTTCTTGCTTAGATATTCCTGTTCCTCCAAGCTGCTCTTTGTATTACAGCCATGCTTGCATTTAAAATCAACATTTCAGTCCTCAGCCCTGCACTCAGCAAATGCTGGAAGAAATGGGAAAAAAAAAAAGAAAGAAGAAGTGGTAATTTCCACCCCCAGCCACACTGAGCAGCAGAATGGGAAACTTCTGAGTGTTGCTTGCATGAAGATTTGAGTCTTTGGGGGACTGAAAACTATTTCTTCTAACTCCAGGGTTAGAAGGATCAAGTACAATTTAACACAACTACAGACAAAAGCCTTAAAACACACTCGTGAAGTTCAAGACAACTGCACCACATTCCATGAACTGGCATTGAATGTTTATCCACTTCAGAAATAGAGACTTGTTTTTAATATACATATATAAAAAGGCAATTACCATTAAAATGTACAGATTTGCAAACCTTGCAAGAGGCAAAGACAGTGTTCTCTTTTACACCTACTGGGTTGCAGAAGGATTTGTAGTTGAAAATTTTGAAAAGCTTATAGTTGCAAAAATGAAAACTAAATACTTAAGAAGAGCCCCAAAGGTGAGCATATTGTCAGATACTGAGAAAGATGTTCATGGCACATGGAGTCAACCATTCCCAGAGGAAAATCCACTTTGTAAACATAGTGTAAATACTGCAAGAAAATAGAACTTGGTCTGATCTATCTATATGCCCAAGTGCTTTGTTGGCCTTCTTTACAGAGTGGATCAGATCAGGATAGTGAACCAGAGGGACAGTGATTTAAAACCAAAGGAATGAGAAAATATCCAACACTCAACAGAATCTGAAATTCAGGTGTTGCATATTCTTTATGCACATAAATCAGATTAGATTAGACTTGGGGAAGAAATTATTCTCCATGAGGATGGTGAGGCACTGGAACAGGTTGCCCAGGAAAGCTGTGGAGGCGTCAAGCCTGGCAGCGTTCAAAGGCAGGCTGGATGGGGCCTTGTGCAAGCTGGTCTAGTAGGAGGTGTCCTTGCCCATGGTAGGGGCATTGGGAATCAGAGGATCTTGAAGGTCCCTTCCAGCCCAAACCATTCCAGGATTCTACAAAATCTATTGCAGCAGGAGCAGAGATTAAAAGGCTGATATTGTGCATGGCTGTGCCTCTTGCCAAGGACAGAAGCAGAGTTTCTTGCTTCAACTCCTATGTATGGTCCTAATATCCAATCTCTTTATTAAGGAAAATCCCTTAGGGATTAAATAATGGTTTATTGTTTACAGAAACAGAAAGTTTTTTCTTCTAGAATGGTTTTGTTTAAGTTTTTTAAGTTGCAGCTGTCTAACGGCAACAAGATTAAAACTGTCATGTATGAACTTTGAAAAGGTAGGAAGAAAAATCTGTGGATACAGATTCAGACTGACAGAAACTAGATACCTTATCCTGCTTCCAGAAGTGACAGCATTATTTTAGTTATTGCAAGTCATGTAAACATTATTAGAGTATGAGACCATTATAACAATACTTTTGAATCAACCAAGTTACTTAAGAGATCACTAAAATAGATTTCTTTATTAATTTTGGCATGAATATCAAGCCTTTGATTTTAGGATATTTGTCCCCAAAATATTAGGGTATGAATGTTGCCAGCACCAGCTCATCAGGAACGGTGCTGACAGGATGCTAAAACCAGATTTGATTTCCATGCAACTGCCAACTGAGAAGCAATTTAAATAATGGAAAAATTCCTGATTATCTACAACAAGCAGACTAGGGCAGGTGTCCTGCCCTGGAACAGATGTGATGAGCTGACAGCTTGATCCTAGGAGAGCAACCACAGAGATTCCTGGGGTGATGGCAGCACCACACTGATGGTTTCAGGGCTTTGCTTACATTTTGTTTTAAAGAACCTCTGATTGCAGCCACATGAGAGAAAACTAGGCAGAATCAGGGCTATGCAAAAGACTCTCTCCCTTCCCTCTACATCTTATGTAGTCCTTTCTCTTTGCTCATACCCATGGCAAATACTAGTGGCACCAATCCCTCCAGTGGGGCTCCCATGAAAGCCAAATCTCTATTGTTCCACATCTCTCTGAAGTGCACATCATGAAGTGATGCCATAAACACATCAGCTGATGGGACCCTGGGACTGGCTACTGCAGACATTGCAGCCACAAGTCACCTTTACACCTGAGCTGACTCAAAAAGAAGCCACATTTTATGATCCTCTTTACCTATAATAAACCAAATTATTTGCACAAAGTCTTCATTATTTACACGTCAACTATGCAAGTGATACAAAACCTCTTAGCTGAGCACCAGTGCTGACTTCAGGAGTAAGGCCTTCAAGTCAGTGTTAGTATTCCCTGTCACAAGTGAATGCTGAGACACTGTCAGAAGTTCCCCTTTTCTGTACTGGTTGTTTTCAGGTCACCTCTTAGTTCGTGCCCATCTTCCACATTCCAAGAAGGTAATAGCAGCAGTTTTATGGAAGGTGCAGGTCTCATGGACAGCTTTAACAGCATCACCACTTCAGATCTTTTAAAAAGAAAAGACCATCAAATCCACCAGTGTGGATTGTAAGGTCCTACCAGTTCACTCAACAGACCTTCCACACAAGTCCCATGAGAATGAATGATTGAAACAGACTCAGTTCCTGTGTGCAAACAGTGGGATCTCCAACAATGGCAGGAGCCCAGGCCGAATCCAAGGGCGTGAGGGAACCCATTAGTTGTAAGTCAGTGAATTACACCAGTCATGTCACCTTGGTGTGGAGTAGCCATAAGGACACCGAAGCATCAGGCTGTCATGACTAGGTAAGACATGAGTGCTGTAGTATTCAACCAAACTTCCCATGTTCAAAAATGTGATGTCTGAATCCAGGTAAAACTTGCAGTCCTGTTGCAGAACAAGAACACAGGTCACCATTGGCAAGAATTTATCCAACTCAGTGTTTAAAAAAAAAAGATCCCAAACATCATCACCAGAAAGAAGACATTCTTCCAAACAAGCTACTGCTTTGCCAATTAATCACAGAAATAACTCCAAATTAAACTCAGGAGTTTAAGATTCCTTCCTTTAGGATGTGACTGGAGCTGAAATTTAGATGTGAACACACAGTGCAGCTACTGACCTTTTCAAAGATCCTGTAGTTCCTCACTTTTTCTGCAGCTTCATCCCATACAACCAATACCTTGAAGAAGAAAAAGGCAACATTTTCAGTCTGTGCTCACAAGCTCTAAGTCAGTATTAAAGAATTTGTTACAACTCAGTCTAAAAAAGACAATAAATCTTTGAAGTTATGATAGTGATTGTCTCAGATTTTCTTGCCTTAAGGAAAGAGCATATTTAAATTAAATATGTTATCATACAAAAGATAGAGTAACTCTGAAACCAAAAGCATTTTGTAGCAGTGGATGCAACAATTGCAAGTTACCTTTCCTGACTTAGTAGATGAGTTCCTAATACAGTACAAGCCATTCTGTGGTTGTCCCCGAGGGCTATTAGCTTTAAAAGTCCTAAAAATAAAACAGCAGTTACAAGGATGAGCATTTTCTGAATCAGGTAAGTGAACTGCCTAGATCCTTAGAATTCTTAGTACAGCTCTCTGTTTCAGTTGTCATTCATAGTACATCACAGCTGAAAGAATTTCACCCTTCTGGCATCTGAACTACTAAGACAGCCCAGAAATCTGGCTTCCTGTTCCACCCAGCATCCTGGCAGAACAACCTTCTCCAGATGGAGCAAAATCACTCTGCAAGTAGCATTAATTCCAACTGCTGCATGAGCATAGATTGGGCATTAGAAGAAACTTCTTCCCTGAATGGGTTCTCAAGCCCTGGAACAGACTCCCCAGGGAGGTGGTTGAGGTGTTTCAAAGATGTGGTGCTGCAGACCATGGTTTAGCACCAGCCTTGGTAGAAGTGGGGAATGGTTGGACTGGCTGATCTTAAAGGGCTTTTCCAACCAAGGCAAGTCTATGAGCACTGAGCTAACTCCTTTAAAAGTGATTTCCACATTTGAGGAACTTAATCACTTTTATTGCATTTCTAAACACAATACCTAGCAAAATCATCTTTGGTTGCAGATTTTTGTAGGACTTGTAAGCAACTGTTTTGAGGTCACATCCTACCTTTCAACTTCGAAGGATTCAGAGGTGTTAAGGAATACTGAAGCAGGCAGACCAACCTGTAAAAGTTATGCAAAAAATAAATCACCACATAAAAAGTGCTAGCAACTCATCATGTAAGTAAATTACAGCCACCAGTAGATGAGATTATTACTGGTGATTTACTTTAGACTTCACCATCCTTTACATCCAATATTAAAATCCAGAAGTTATTAAGGCATTTCTTAAAGGCAAATCAAACAAATAAATAATGAAAAAAAAAATCCCACAGCTCTGTGCTTTCAGAAAGATGGGTTTTCTCCCCCTGAAATAATGCATTTTTAATGTTCCTCAAAGTGTAACAGAAGCAAGAAAAAAAAAATACTCTTTCAGCATGGATCATCTTCTTGCTCTTACTTTTTCATAGTCATCATCAGAATCATCATCAGGTTGTTTTGGCTTGGAGGGTAGGGCTGGTTTCTCAAATGAGAAGCTTCTAAAACTTTGTCCATCTGGTGGTGATCTCCTGTCAGAAAGAGAACAAAAACTGAAGGCCATCTCCTCAGGAAAACAAAGCAAATATACAAAACCCACTGAAGGGATGACACAACTAGAACTGCAGAACAATTTCCAGTTTTGCCGCCACATCACAGATGAATTTTGGTTTGAAGTGACTTCCAGAGATCATTTAGTCAAAGATCCTGCACAAAGCAGCTAGATCAGGTAGTTCTGTAAATCATGTCCTGTCAAGTTATGATTATCTCCATGGATGCAGTTTCCACAGCCACCTTTTCTAGTGTTTCACCACCCCCATGGTGTAAAGATTTTCCTCATGTTAGCTGTAATTTCCCAAGCTCTCACTTCCGCCTGTTCCTTCTTATCCTGTCTCAAGTGTGTCTTCTCTGTACCCTCCCCTGAAGTAGTTGTAGACAGCAATGATCTCCCATCAGCCTTCCTAAGGGTTTCTCAGCCTGTCCTCACACATCACGTGCTACAGCCCTAACATCTTGGTGGCCTTCCAAGGGACTCACTGCAGAATAACAGGGCCTGCCTTGCACCATCTTTAAAGAGTTTATCACTTGTTCTTCAGAGCTGCTCAACAATCCAGTGGACAAAAGAATTTTCACCTGACTCACCACCATAACTATTTCCACATCCTGTACTAAAGCTGATCTTCAGATAAAATGAAACACATTTCCAAGCTCCGTGGAAGCCTAAAACTGTTTTTGTAGGTCATTTTGGTTCCAACATTCACTGCAATCCAAGGCTGCTAAGTCTTTAAGAAACCTGAAACCAGATGAACTACAAAATTTTGGTGTAATTTTTGGGTTTAAGCTTGGTTTAGCTACTATTTCTTTCTGGAAGCTTAAGCTCACTGCAAAATTCTCAAGTAACAAATAGGTAAAAAAGCACAAAATTGAGGACAAGAGGCATGAGTGGTGAAGGGAACAGAAAGAGATGTTGCTGTGCATCTGAGGAATCTGCCTGACAGCGTTAACTAACACAATCGTGGAGTTTCATACTTACTGTAACTGGGGACATGACCTCTCCGGTCTGGTTTTGATTGCAGGAGGCTGGTGGCATGGCACAGGTGGTTTTGGGAGCACTGGTGGCACAAACAGTCCAGGTTTACCAGGTTCTCTTGGCACTCTGGGCTCTACTGGTTTTTCGGTCAGCTGTGACACCTTGGGTTTATTGCTTGGTACTGGAGGAGGAGTCCGTGGTGAAAGGTTTAAGGTTTTTAGCTTCTCACATCCTTCTGGAGTAGGAAGGACTTGAGCTAGAGGCAGAGGCTCTGGAGGCAATGAGAAAGATTCTTTGGCAGGCTTTTTGAAGAGAGGGGGGACAGGGGGCAGCTGTTCACTGGGTCTCCGGCTGGGGGATGGCATTTTCAGGTGAGGCTGAGCTCGGCACTGCAGCTGTGGTTCCCTGGCATTTAAGAGATCCTCCACTTTGATCTCAGGCAAGCTTCTTTTAGGAGGAGGTGGTGGCACTGGCACAAGTGGTTTGCCAGTGAAGGAGTTTGCCCTTGATTCTGAGTAAGGGACTTTTCTGACGTGAGGAACTGGTGGAGGTGGGTAGGCTGGGGGCAGGACCATATCTGCAGAAGAGAACATCCAGAACACACAACACACTGAGGGGAAATGTATTACATCAGAGGGCTTTGCACATTTATCTTCTGATACTCCATCAGCATCTGGTCTGACCGTACCTAAGATGCTGGGTAAGCATTCATTCAATTTCCAGCACAATTCTGAACGTTAGCTGTAATAAAATCCTGCAGTTTTCACTCAGGCATGGCTTATGCTGACTTAGCAAAGAGTTTTCTGTTTGTTAAAAATGAAGAGGCTACACTAAAAGCATTGCCCCTGCTCCAGACTAATCACCAGACACGGGTGCTTCCAGGGCAGGAAAGCATGCAATGCTTTGGGTAAATTGTTGCTACTGTTACTAAGAACTTTTGGCCCTAAATACCTCTCAAGATTAGATGCTGTGCATTACTTCAGTCATTTTACCACCTACAATGCTTTAGATACAGCCAAGCCAAAGTGATCATCTAGCATTCTACATCAACCTTGCCTTTCCTGCAGGCCTTCTGAAGGAAATAAAAGAAATGTCATACCATCTTTCACTATGTCACAGGTATCTGGCTGCAGGTAAGACTCATCCTCTTCCTCCTGGTCGTAATCTACAGATTAAAAAATCAGTCTGTCAGATTCTGATAAGTACTCCTGGAACCAAGAGAGAGTATTGACTATCTACTGCTTTTTAATAGACAAGTATTTGCCAGTTGCATTTCAGAAGAGGTGAAAAAAATCATCAAGTTTTGATCCACCTCTCTGCTGCTGGACTGGAGTTTGCTTACATTTTGATGTCAGTGAAGCAACTCATCACTCACAACAGTGGGAGATGAACTACACTGCACATTAAAGTTTGGCCATCTTCAAAGTTACAGTTTACTTTCTGGTGACACCTTCTAGTGTTATAACCTGAGAAAACTTCCAGTCAGCTGCAGAGACAGGCACAGAGATGCACTGGCAAAACCAGTTGGGAAAAACAAATAATCTCCCAAACTTAATCTTAACAGAGAAACATGTACAAATTTTGCAATACAGAAGTCTAGTGACTACAAAACAATTAACTCTTTTGCCTTGCTCTGGCAACAACAACAAAAATGCACCACAGTGTGGTTTTGATGCACCCTTTAAGTCAGAATAACCAAGGTATGAAAAAAAGGATACTTCTAAGCAGTGATTTCTCCTCTATGGGAAAAGCCTCGAGGACGACAGGCAGCATTTCTCCAGAGGAATGCATTTAAAAAGGCAAGAGTAATTGGTAAAAATCAGTTAGCTCCTCTAGTTTTTCTCATTTGCACTCTGCTAGGCTTCCTAACACAACTGCTATGGCATCCCTCCCACAAACACAGAAGGGTCTGCACCACAACCCTACATGCAATGCTGATGAGAATTTCCTCTGCTTTGCAGCAACTGCAGTGGATTTCCTCGAGCTTCGCAGAGGTTTGTGTCCTAGCCTGGACACACAGCCCAGCATTTTCTGTCAGCAAAAGGACAGCAGCAGCTCCAGTCAGCCCTGCACTCATCTGACAGGGCATGTGGGAAAAGGCCTCCTGAAGGAACTCTGATCAACCTTGAGGCAAGGCTACTCAAGTTGTATTTTACTAACACATCTCTTGATGTGTGAAACAAACACCTCCTTCAAAGACCTGAATGTCTTTAGGTACCATGTATTTTTACTAATGGTTTAGGACACAGAGTATCTGCCCCTGCTTTCAAATTAGAGCTACATTGCCCTGTTAAAAAAAGGAAAATGGATAGTTACAAATAGGATCAGTTTGCTTAGGCCCTGGGGAATAATTCCTGCACAATTCGGAAGCAGCACATAAGCAAATAAGTCTCATTGGTAAGTGTCCGAGTTTGTCACCTTCATTTTCTGCTGAATGATGAGAATACTTGATGTCAATGGGACGTTCTACTGAGCCATAGAAACTGTCTGCATCAGAGCCAGAGTCACTGCAAAAGAAAAGTCAGAGAACTTCTGCATCACTGTGTGGGTATTGGGACAGTGAAGAGGTCTGTTACAGGGCTGCAGCATTGCAAAGGAATGTTGAAAAAGCAGAAGCAATCTATTCTCCTTCCCCAGTTGACAGCCAGATATGCAGCTGCCTTGTTTTTAAATGTCAGCTTTGTGTAAAACAATATTCTTTCAGTAAAAGATTTGTCTTGGTATTCTCTATGTCGTATGGAAGGGCTTTCATGCTTGGGCCTTACTGTACCTGGGTTTATTTAATAATAAATTACTTCTAGGTGCAAAGATGCTAAAAAACACTGTCAAGAACTAGTGAAAAAGGGATAAAAAGCAAATAATCATTAAGAGGTTATACCTGAATTCTGTTATTGTTTCTTTCTTCTCATGGTAGTGATCAATTTCCCTCCTCAAGGATAGCATCCAATTCTAAATAAGCATAAAAATATAACATTCAACACAACCACCATTAAATCATTCACCAAAGATGCACAGTGTCTGTCCTCTGTAACAACAAAGCAACTGTGCAAGCAATCTACACTGAAGCAGTATTTATCCTTGACTTGAGAGTGAGAACTTACCAGTCAAATGTCTGACTAGCTAAAGCGCTGCAGAACAAAATCAAACACTACAACTTTCAGTTTGAAAACTTCAAGCAGTCACTTCCAAAGGCAGCTACTTTTTTTGCTGCATGTTTATAGGTAATGGATTTTACTGAACATCTTCTTACTTGTTATAAAGTTTAACATACAAATATTTGTTCCCTGGCTAAAAATAAAGAAAAAAATCCATGCCATCAAGTATGTCACTTACAGCCATTCCCTAAATCACAACTTAATGGCTGGAACTAGAGACATGGTTTTCAGAGGAGCCCAAACTCCAGTCACAGCTGCATGTCCAGTTCATTTAGATCTCAGGGAAGTTCAAGAGTCACTTTCTGCTCCAAGGAGGATTAAACTGAAGGTTACCTTTCGTTCATCTTCGGAAGAAGCTGAGAAAAACCACGTCCTGTGCTTCTTGCTAATGTGAACTAACTTGAAAGGAAACACATTGCTTGATGTTGTCTCCTCAGCTGCCCGCATAACCCTGAGAAACAGAACCACCAGTAGGTAAAACCCTTCAGCTATAAGGCTAATTCTGCTGTGCAAGACCCAAAGCTCTGCTAGAAAGCAGTTCTACCGATCAGTTTTGCTTTATATTAACAACTCTCAAGCCCATGAAAATGGCACAACCCCATGTGTGCATTTGTAGCACTTCTCCATTTAGGTGGCAGAAAGCACAGTGCAGGAGTGCTGACAGGAAATGAAACATCAGTTAAAGCACCAGCCAGACTTGGAAATAGATGTTTTGACCAGTCCCACAGTCTTGATGAATTCCATTCAATCCATATCTCTTCATATGCAAAGTCTGCATGAAGTCAGTAGCAAGAGTAAGCCCACTGAATTTTGACAGCTTTACTGGCTAAATGACAAAAGATGAAGTCTAAACAATTCGATAGGTATACACCTCCTGGGATCTGAGATCAGTGCTTAACCCAAACAACAGATGTAGCTGTTGGAAAAGAAAATCATACTGTATTATGTAAAAGGAGCTTGGGTGTTACAACTTATTTGACACTGACCTGTTGTAACCATTCAAAGAAAATGCTCCCTGTGGAGATGCAGATGTGCTGCTCTTAAAGTAGTAAATGCATCCCTCGTGGATAATCACAAATCTCAATGGCCCTAGAAAGATAAATATATGAGCAAAATATAAATCCCAAGGCAGTACATTAACTAGAGCCTCTTAACTTGGATAGAATTATTTAAGCTTATAGTAATCTTACTGATCATTAGTAAAGAGCACAAATTAGCTAAGTGACAGCTTGTTGATAAGTCACAGGGTAAAGCTGTCCGTTCACAGCGGCAAGACTACAGGTAGTATCTGCATCCCTTATTTGAGAGGCAGCTGATGTGGTGACTTCAATAGAAGCTGAAGAAGCTGTAGGTCTGACCTCCACTTGAG
>VWYK01069660.1:0-14706 GCA_013399775.1 Semnornis frantzii
GTGGTCTCATCTGGGCAGAGTAGGAGGAGAGAAAAACCTCCCTAGACCTGCTGGACACACTATTCCTGATGCACCCCAGGATGCCACTGGCTCTCTTGGCCACAAGGGCACATTACTGTCCCATGCAGAACTTGCTGTCCACTATGACTCCAAGGTCTTTCTCCACAGAGGTGCTTTCCAGTAGGGCAGCCCCCAACCTCTACTGGTGCCTGTTGTTATTCCTCCCTAGATGGAGGACCCTGCACTTGTCCTTATTGAACTTCATGTGGTTAGCCTTTGTCCAGATCTAGTTGGACAGCAGCAGAGCCTGATGGGCTGTTGGCCACTCCCCACCCCACCCCCAGTTTTATATCATCAGCAAAAAGGTCTAGCAGTTTTTAGAAAAAAATATACTCTCAAGAAATACTCTTCTTTCAGAAAAACTCTTCTTCCCAGTTTCTTGCTCCTGAACAACCTGGGCTAGAGAGCTGGCAATCCCTGCATGCTATTTCTTGTATCTGGGCTCTGTCTTCCCCCAGTGCAATGCTGTCTGAACTGTTCCTATTAAAACAAGAATGGCCTTTAAAAACATCAACCAAGAACTGCTTTCTGAGTATGACAAATCTTTAATCTGGGGATGACCTTGTCTTGTGACTTTAAGGTCACAGCAGTCAGTACCTACAAAATATGGAGTGTATCTGCTCTAGGTGATGGTATAATTCACAACTGCCCAAGGAAACTGTCTGGCACAGCCACATGGCACAGTGCAGTTCCCTGCTGTATTACCATCTCATCTCTGAGCTGTTCACTGTGAGGCAGGGCATAGATGTAGCTAGAGGGCTGCAGGTTTTGAAATCATGCAGTTAAGACAAGTGTTGGTGCCTATGCGTCGCCTGCTAGTGCAAATGTGTCTGTTAGATGCCCAGCAGCACGCAACAGGAAGAGAATTCCTCAGGGAACTGGAAAGAATTGTCTTGTCCTGAAAAAAATGGCATGGAGGTTGGACCAGGAGAGTCACAGGAAAATTTGTTTTGGTAGAGAAAGTTGTAAAGCAAACCTCTTGCAGAGTTTAGAGCTGGATTTTGCTGGACATGCCTTTAGGTATTCTGTTTAAGGGCACCAGAGGAACCTAGTGGATGGGAGGTTGACCATGAGCCAGCAGTGTGCTCTTGTGGTCAGGCGGGCCAGTGCCATTCAGGGTGTATTAGAAAGGCTGTAGCTAATAGGTTGAGAAATGTTCTCCTCTTCTACTCTGCCCTGGTGAGGCTGCATCTGGAGTGTTGTGTCCAGTTCTGGGCCCCCCAGTTCAAGAGGGACATAGAACTGCTTGAGAGAGTCCAGGACAGAGCCACAGAGATGATTAAGGGAATGGAACATCTCTCTTATGAGGAGAGCCTGAGGGAGCTGCGACTCTGCAGCTTGGAGAAGGGGAGACTGAGGGGAGGACCTAATCCATGTTTACCAATATGTAAAGGGTGAGTGCCAAGAGCATGGAACCAGGCTCTGCTTGGTGATCCCCAATGACAGGACAAGGAAAAATTGGTAGAAATTGAGGCATGGGAAGTTTTGTGTAAACATGAGGAGGAATTCTTTCACTATGAGGGTAACAGAACATTAAAACAAGCTACCCAGGGCAGGTTGTGGAGTCTCCCTCTCTGGAGATATTCAAAACCTGCCTTGATGCATTCCTGTGTGATCTGGTATAGGTGATCCTGCCCTGCAGGGGGCTCAGATGATCACCCAGCCCCTGACATTCTGTGATTCTGTGATCCTTTCAAATACAAAGTGCCTGTGCATGGCAGCTCTTACTTCAGAAATTTATTGGTTGCTGCTTTCTTGTTTGGAGAGAAGTGACTATTTGATGTACTATTTGAAAAAAACCCTGGCAGCTAGTACTGGACATTAAAGGAGCTTTGCAGAGCTGGAGATAATTCAAAGTTATTTACATTTCTCCATTATAATTAAATGTCACTAGTTTAAAGAGGAGAAACTAATGTTATTTTGGAGGCAGCTTAAGTGACTGTTAATATCTTCCAAATGAGTCATGGGTGATTACAATGTGTTTGGGGGCAAGGACTGCCACTCTTCCAATTTCTCCAACTGACTCACCCTTGCATCCCTATTACACTGTCTGCACAGGCTTCTGGTACTCAGAATTAAGTATCATCAGACCCTATCTGGAGTACTTTGTACAGTTGTGGAGCCCCCAGCACAGGAAGGACATGGAAGTGTTGGAGCGGGTCCAGAGGAGGGCCACAAAGATGCTCAGAGGGCTGCAGCAGCTCTGCTATGAGGACAGGCTGAGAGAGTTGGGGCTCTGCAGCCTGCAGAAGAGAAGGCTTCCAGGAGACCTTAGAGTAGCCTTCCAGTATCTGAAGGGGGCCTACAGGAAGGCTGGGGAGGGACTATTGACAAGGTCTTGCAATGACAGGACAAGAGGCAATGGGTTTGAACTGGCAGAGGGGAGATTTAGACTGGATGTTAGGAGGAAGTTCTTTGCAGTGAGGTTGGTGAGACATTGGCACAAGTAGCCCAGGGAGGTTGTGGCTGCTCCCTCCCTGGAGGTGTTCAAGGCCAGGTTGGACAAGGCCTTGAGTGACCTGTACTAGTGGGAGGTGTCCCTGCCTATGACAGGGGGTTGGAACTGAATGATCCTTGAGGTCCCTTCCAACCTTCTATGATTCTATAGATGGTACATTGCCAAACCACCTGCCAGCCTCACAGGAGCGTTATGCAGGTAATTGCACTGGGATAGTCAGGTATACAGGGAAAGATTTTTCAATATCTTAAAGTTCAGCTCAAGGTAAATGTTGCAATATCACTTGTTGAGTGTTGTAACTCATGCTAAGTCTTGTTGCAGTGGCTCCTGTAGTATTAGCAGTTTAGATAAGTGCTTTGATATGGTTTGCCAAGCTACAGCCATGCTGGTGTAGACTCAGCCCTTTCCATTTGTTTTTGATATTCAGGGTAACGCAAGGGACCCAAATGAGTCTGCTTGAGAACCCAACTCATGTTCCCTGAGCAAGATCTTCCTCTGAAACAAGGAGAGAGCCATCACATGTTAACATATACAACCCACAAATGTAGTTCTTTGAGTTAGTGAGAAAATAAGTTAACAGGTCCTGTGGAGTTACAACTGTGAGAGGGAAACTTCAGAGGAACAGCACTCAGTCCTGTCAAGAGTACTGATGGATTGATTTGAGCCATAGTTCAGGCTGACCTGAAACTTCAGGAAATAAAATAAAGCCAGATCAGCGACAGCTGTTTCAGGATGGACTTGGTTTTTCAGCATTTTCATACTGCCTTTTCTTTTTTGCCTTTTATTTAAAAAGACAGAAAGCCAAAACCCAAGGAATTCTGCCAGCATTACAGGGAGGAGAGGTGGAACTGGGCAGATCTTTGGTACTTTGGAACCATAGCATGCAGTCTCTTTGTATGTCCAGGTCTTGATAACCAGCAAATAAAACCACTTGTGAAGAAGAGAGAAATAGCCAACATTAGAGAGCTCTACTGGGGCTTTCACTATAAATAACATGCTTGTCTAAGTGGCTCATCAGCTCCTCTAAGAGATCTCATGTTTATATCAATAAAAGGTTCAAAGACAGAAACTTGACAAAGCTGTTAGCATCTTGTCTGAAACGCAGTCCCGCTCGGAGTGTGAAGAAGAGTGCAGTGTGGAAGGGTGGGATGGGGCAGGGCTTTCCACCACTAATTAGGAGAGAGGTGGGAAGATAGAGGGCTGGCTGTCTTGCACTGTTCCTCACACCACTTGCTGACACAAGAAAGGGTGCTATTTTTCACACCCTGTGCTAGATATATCAACAAGGGAAGCTATTTTAGATCTTAATGAGGGGCTAATATTTGATTTTTCCATTTGTATGTTTCTAAGGCAGTACTGAGCAAGATTTCAATAACTGATCCCCACTTAAAAAAAAATCACTTCTGAAATCTCTCCTGACACCAGGCAACCATCAGGGCTACATAAGATAAGCGAAATCTCTCTATTTCTTCCCTGAATGACCACGAGCTTTTCAAGCCCCTCATATCAAGAGATCAACCTTATGGTCCAGGACAGCTGTAAGCTAGGAGGATTTACCAGTCACCTGCCCATGACTGCAAAGAAAAAGCTCCACTCTTCTGATCACACAAACTATAAACAAGAAATTCCCTTTACCTTTTCTTGTGAGACACAAAACTAAGGACCCTGATGAACTGTAACCTATTTCCCAAGAACTCACAGACAGACTACTTGGTGTGATCTGCTCCAGGTGATCTTGCTCTGGCAGGGGTGCTGGACCAGGTGATCTTTTGAGGTCCCTTCCAGCCCCTGACATTCTATCATTCTATGGCTGCACTATGTCTGAACAAATACCCTAGGATTATTGGTTATAGAACTACAGATTAAAATGTTCTGTATTAGAGAATATAGATTAGAAAAGGTATAGAACTTCCCTCTAATATTCTTCCAGTCTCCAGCATGTTTCCAGCTCTGAGTCAAGTCAGATGTGCTTATGATGTTTTTAATGATCCTCCATGGATTCTCTCTGTGAACTTGTCCAGTTCTCCTCCAGCCCACTGTTTGCATTCTGTTATTGTGGAATAAGTGTGGCCAGTTTGGTAGAAGCTTCCTGGGTCTTCTGCTTTGTGAGCTTTTCCTGAGGGCAGAGCTTTCCTGGAGAAGCACATACACACAAAAGGAATTCATCTGGCTGATGGAAAGCTGGGTTCTCTGCTTGTCCCCAACAAAGCAATATA
Source organism: Semnornis frantzii (assembly GCA_013399775.1). Lineage (NCBI taxonomy): Eukaryota > Metazoa > Chordata > Aves > Piciformes > Ramphastidae > Semnornis > Semnornis frantzii. The sequence continues at coordinate 4,735 of VWYK01069660.1, forward strand.
AAGCTTTTAAGCACTGATTGTATTTGAGTCAACCAAGATAACATCTGATAGATTTAAGAGGGGCAAATTGTGACCCTCTGAATGCTTTCCCACCAAGGGAAAGTAAAAGAGTTTGTCAGTGCATGTACTGTACTGCATGACACCTGCCTAGCTGTTAATACTTAGCTGCTTATTGTCCTTGTTTGTCATCTGTTAAATAGGGTTAAAATTCTCCCTTTCCTGAGGATTGTCACAATAAATAAACATTAAACACATCAACTTGCTCAAATACTGGACTAATGTGTTGATGAATAGCAAACATTGATGCTATGCCTACTGGTTTCTTCGAGGGATAAAGTTGTTAGACTTCTATGTGACTGCCATCTACCATGGAGAACAAGTACAGTGACAGAAATAAATATTATTTGTTGTTTAAATACTTTTGTTCCCCCTATGGCTTACAGTTAAATAGCAAAATAGTCCCTAAAAGGAAGAAATCTATGAAGACTTGGCCAGGAGCTGTCATATTTGTAAAATTTCCCTGTTTATGCAATTTGTCCCATCAACATTAGCAGCTTAGCAGGTTCTTACAACTCTGGAAAGCCTCAAACTGCACTGTGAACTACTACCCTGAAATTATGCTCACTGAGGCAGTGGTCTTGTTGTTATTGTTGTTATTACTGTTACTACCTTGTAGAACTACTGACCATTTCCACAACCTTGCTCATTCACTCTATGCCACTCTAATTGTTTTGTCTCCACAACTGAGCAGTAGAAAAAAGAAGGTTGATTAGCTCCTTATTCTTGATGACAGTATTCAATACTCAAGAATGATTTTACAGTAAGTCTTGAGGACACCTTCCCCAACAAGCAATTTTTGTTTTGTTTTGTTACAGAAGGGTGCAAATTCCCTTCCCTCAGAGAGGAGCAATGGCCTGGCATTCCTGTAAATGTAATGCATGCCCAAACCACAAAAGCAGCATGTACCCAGAAATTATCATCCTCTCACAGAGGGAGTTTGTGCATGCTTATATCAGCCTTTTTATGCCTTTTATAATGATTTCCAAGAGTAATTTGTGCTCATTAACATTCAACTTGCTATAAAAATGCACTTTGATTGCATTGTGAACTGGTAAGAGAGTTTGAGTTTTTATTCTCTTATGGGTGCTGCACAGTACAAAAAGATACTAGAAGAGAAAATAATATAAGGGTCAAGAGGTCTGGGAGTTGTTTTATTTCACAGGCTTGTACAACACATCCAAGAAGGAGCTATTGATGGCATCAGTATGGAATTAAAAAGGGGGGAAAAGGAAAAACTTTTTATGAGTCCTTTCAATGCCCCAGGGAAAAAGCCATAAATCAGCAGCAAGGTCACAGAACAAATGACAAAAGGTCATTCCAACACAGGCAGTGTTTAATTCTGGCATGGTCATGAGCAACTTATGATACTGCTGCTGCTTTTCAGGGTATTCTACCTTTAATGCCACTGACACCCAGTACCTGCAACAGCTGAAACCCTATGCACCTTAAAGGTATGGTCTGTCCGTCTTTTTCCTTCTATCCTTGTTCCCTTCCTTCCAACTGGCTCACGATCATCCACTAAGGACATAGGAAGAAAGGAAGGCTGGCATAGGCCTTCTTTCTTTCTTACTTCATTTTTATTTTACTTTGTCATTGTTGTTTATTTTTTTTTTCTCCCTCTCCTTTCTTTTTCTAAAGCAAAGTAAGCATCAAACCCCAACCATCACAAGTGGAGCCCAACTGAACCTATTACCTGATGTACCATCCCATCGTTTTGCAGTGGAACTTCATCTGAGCCTACCAGATTGCCTATCTGGGACTACAATGAGACTTTTGAACCAAGACATTTGAGGTCTTTTTATAGTCCCAGAGCTGCATAGTTTCCTAATTCTCACCAGAAAAAGAATGCTGTACCCTCCTTTCCCTTTGCAGTAAGTTAACATGACCCATGCTATTCTTCCTCTTTTCTAATGCAGTTTTTATGGGGTGTTATTACTTTCTCTCACAATGTTAATTCGTGTCATGCATTTTGACAAGAGTTCTAAGTCTACTTAACCTGCCTAGCCAGTTGTATGCAGCTTATTATTGATTCAAGCCCTTTGCTAGACCTCAAAAAATATATTAGACAATTAGTGAGCGGAGAGTGACCTTTCTAAAAGCCACATTCTTCAAAGGTCTCAAAGGGGTAAGACCTTATTCTCTTTTCCACACAGACCTATCCTTTTCAATCTGCAAAAAAAAAAAAGTATGTTCTCATTTTTACCACTGAAAAGAAATACAACAGTGTCAAAAGGAAGGGAAAGTGGTTGGATTGTGTACAGGCTACTAGGCAATAGTCCATGGGAGAGACAGTAGGGGAACTCATCTAACCTTGACTGACCAAGTAAGCCCTAGTTGTCCTTGGCTGTTATTTCCCCAAACTCCTCAGGGTATGTCTTGCAGTTACTAAAGAGATTTGTCCTGGCTTCTGACTTCTCCTTGGTTCTCCTCCAGTGAGAAGCATTGTGTTCATGCTCATCTCCTTAGGCTTGGTTGCCACATCTAGGACTTTGTCTATATCTTTATGGTGTGGGTTTATTTAAGTACCTTTAAGTAATCTCTTTCTCCTTGATAAGGGACAACTCTCTCCCCAAGTACAGTGCATGAGTGCAGTGTATGTGCAAAGGAGACAAAATACATCTACAGAACAATGATGGTGCTGTACTGAGCCCATACAAGTGTCATCACCTGTCTTCTTATGGCCACATTGAAACAGAGAAATGTGCTGTGCCTGTTCTGAAAAGGTAGGAAAAAGAAAGAAGCACTACAGTCACATGGCTAACATCTGCTGTATCCGTTCAGCACTGCGCATTGAGTTACAAACTACAAGACCTGTGCTTAGTTTAAACAAAAGCTGTGCATATTCAGTAATGAAAGCTTCCATGGTCTTGTGTATATATTTTTTTCCCCCCTGTTTATTGTTTTTCATAGAATCATTGAATGGTTTAGGTTGGAAGGGACCTCAAAGATCATCTAGTTCCAACCCCCTGACATAGGCAGGGACACCTCGCACTAGAACAGGTCACTCAAGGCCTCCTCCAACCTGGCCTTGAACACCTCCAGGGAGGGAGCAGCCACAACCTCCCTGGGCAACCTGTGCCAGTGTTTCACCACCCTCACTGTAAAGGAATTCTTCCTAACATTTAGTCTAAATCTCCCCTCTGCCAGTTTATTCTTGTCTATCTAGTAGTTCTTGTCCTGTCTTTATAAGACCTTGTAAATAGTCCCTCCTGTAGACCTCCTTCAGACACTGGAAGGCCACTACAAGGACTCAAAGCCTGCTGTTCTCCAGGCTACAGAGCCCCAACTCTCATAGCCTGTCCTCATAGGAGAGTTGTCCTTTCCATCTGCCTCTGTCCAAATAACTTCTCTTTAAAATTAACAGCCTAGCATGTTTCTTGCCTCATAAAAGTCAGACATGCAAGCGCAAGGCAGAGCCATGAGGGTATCCAGTATAGGAAAGTGTTCTGGCCACATCTTTCATTTTGCAGAGTACAAACCCTACTGGGAATATTTGATACAGTGCTGTTCTAAGATTAGTTAAACATTTGGGTGATCACTGAAGGCCAAGCTGCTCTGAATTCCCTGATGTCATGAAAGGACAAGTTCTGGGAAATCTGAGATCATGCAGGGAAATGGAGATGACCAGTTAGAAGACAGATGGAATTATCTTTCCTGTTCACCATTTTATAAAACAAATCTTTTTAAACCCCTTTTCAAATAGTGAAAGCATAGTGTGACTTGATCCATGATTATAAGGATGGTATATGAAGAACTCTGTGGTAGATGGGTCTTTGATGTGAATCGCTGCAGTCTTTTGAGGAAATAGATTATTGCAGTAAAGAAATAGTTCACAGAAAAGGATAAGGCTGAAAGACTGCTTGTTCCCACTTTCTGTAGAACCAGGAAGGACCTTCAGGCAGCTGGACCTTCATGCTACTGTAGTCAAAGTGGAAAACTTGTTCAGAATCACAGAATGTCAGGGGCTGGAAGGGACCTCAAAAGCTCATCCAGTCCAACCACCCTGCCAGAACAGGATCTCCTATACCAGATCACACAGGAATGCATCCAGGCAGGTTTTGAATATCTCTGGAGAGGGAGACTCCACAATGCCCCTGGGCAGCCTGTTTCACTGTTCTGTCACCCTCACAAGAAAGAAATTCCTTCTCATGTTTACATGAAACTTCCTATGCCTCAGCTTCCACCCATTACCCCTTGTCCTGTCATTGGGCATCACCGAAAAGAGCCTGGCTCCATGCTTTTGGCTCTCACCCTTTACATATTTATAAGCATTAATATTGTCTATCAGCTTGGTGCTTTATTAGTCTCTGCTTCAGCAATAGAATCACAGAATGTTAAGGTTGGAAGGGACCTCAAAGATCATCTAGTTCCAANTAAATAGTCCCTCCCCAGCCTTCCTGTAGACCCCCTTCAGATACTGGAAGGCTACTATAAGGTCTCCTGGAAGCCTTCTCTTCTCCAGGCTGCAGAGCCCAAATTTTCTCAGCCTGTCCTCATTGAGAATTCAAGAGATAGCTAAAGGACAGAAGCTCTTCAGCTATGTCCAGGAGTGAACTTCTATATAATTAATAATACTTTTTTCTCCCTAGTTATTCTAAGACATTGGAGCATACCTACTTAGGTGAAGTAAGCTTTGGATTTCTATATAAGGAGCTGTAAAAGTCTGCAACCAGGAATAATTTAATCCAATGTACTGTGGTAATATTTGTCAAATATTATGGGATATTTGCTTATGGAAAGAAAGCCAGGAAAGAGGTCAAGTGGTATTTTATCAGGGCAGTCAGGCTGTTCCAGAAATAGGTGAGCAATAACATGCATAACTCTCCTCTCTTTTTCGGGTGGGAAAAAAAAAAAAACAACATAGTCAAAGAAAGGTTATTTAATCATATCTTTCCTTTTTTATAAATGTCCTGCAGTGTCTGGCTCTAACAGACACATTCTTTATCACTAAATCCCTTGGGACAATCAGGTTTTCTGTGGTGAAAATAAATTAGTAGTTTTAGGAGTCACTGAGTATTTTCAGGCATAGCTTCTCAATTTTCTCCCCAAATCATACAATAGGAGCTTGATAAAGAAACTGAAAGTCCTGTAGCACGTGGGTTTCTTTGAGCTGATTTCAAGGAGTGGGTGACATCAAGTCTCCTTACAGACTTATTGTTCTGTAATCAGTTTAGTAGTTGTTATGATATTAGAACATGGAAAATGGGGATATGTGTGCTGTAAAGAAACTACAGCTCGGCTTGAAATGTAGTGGTGAAGGTGTTCCAGTTCAAACAGAAGTTAATTCACACCATGCTGTATGAGAGACTGGATACCCCATACCTTTTGGCTTCTTCATGTAAGAATGTGCTAATTAACTCTACCTTATGTAACTAGGAACATACTGAGAGTTTTAAACCCATGGCACAATTTATTAGTTCAATAGCAATAACAAGTATCTATTTTTTTTTTTTTTTAATTTTCACTTTTCACACAAATAAGCAGATGTTGATTAAAGGGAATATTTAAGGGATACAATACATGTAGACAGGCCTAGCTTTGGCATCAGTAGTGTGAAATTTCACTATGATCTGCAGGTAGAACACATCTTTTCAATCCTGCTGCCTGAACCTACTCATCTTATTTAGGACATGGTGTTACAAGCCCATACTTATTGAGTTCTTCACATCTTTATCAATATGACATGGATGTAGAGAAAACCAGCTGTGGAGACAGCAGGTTTTGGGGGGTTTGACAAGTGTCCTTTGAGAACTGGGCCTTTTCAGTCATTGGTTGATGTGAATCCCAGCTGTTGCAGCTACCAGATGCAGCTATTTTATGACATTGCTGACCTGGTTTCATTCTCCAGCAGAGACCTGCTAGTAGAAGGCTGGGTGCTCCCTTAGCTGCATCACAGGATCTCAGAGCATGTTAGAGGTTGGAAGGGACCTGCAGAGATCAATGAGTCCAACCCCCTTGACAGAGCATAATCTAGTCCAGGTCACATAGGAATTCATCCAAATGGGTCTTGAAAGGCTCCAGAGAAGAGAAGGCTGCTCACCAGCCTCACAGTTTCCTTTCATAAATTTCTCCCCAAACACTAGGACTTGTAACTGTCCTCCATATCTTAGCATTTCACATCGTCTTTGTCTCAGGTCCTACTTTGATCCACCTCTGTTAAATGCTAATTTTCTGTGAAAGTGTTCTCTGATGTCAGCTGCTCGTGGGTGAGAGAAGCTACACATCTGTGATGGTTTGGGAGTTCCTTCCCCCACACACTTTGTAAAATCACTCAGCCTAGACTCAGCCAGCTGGAAGTTAAGGACTGAAGTTCTATTTACAGCTTAGCACAATATACAAGCAGAGATATACACAATATACAGGAATATTTACAGAAATAGACAAGGTAAAGGTAATACAGAAACACAACTCCCCTCCCAGAAATCAGAGACCCCAGCAGGGGCTCCCAACCACCCTTCCACCTTCTCCCCACCCTTATACCTTACCCCAGTGTTTGTCTTATGTGCAAGGTGAGTTTGGAGAATTGGCCAGGGGGGTTAGAAGTAGAGTGGTTAGTGAGGTTACTCAGCAGAGAGGAGAAGCAGCCCCCAAGGAGACAGAGACGAGACTCTCTGTGTGTGTCTTGTCTATGTTTGTGTCCTTGTTCTACATCTCAGCAAGCCTATGAGTGAAGCAGGCATCACCAGTGTTTGCTTTTCACAGCCTATAATATAATTTTCTCCATTAAAATATTCCAATTAGCGTCAAACCCACACAACATCTCCTGTGATCCTCACTGGGGATCATTTGCACTATGTACAATCTGAGATCTCCAGAATTAAGCCCTAGCTTCACTGATTTTGGCATGTAAGTAGGTGAGGGTTTTTTTCCTGCCGTGATATACAAACGGCATGACAGGAACAGGAGAAACAACTTGGGAAAGGAGGGAAGAGATACAGATTTTCCCACGTATCACAGCAAGGATTATTTTTGACTGTCCGTATTTAAGACATCTGCTGCCGCAGTGATTTTTGAGAACCCCTCTGTACTTCCAGGAGTTTGACTCAGAACAGCTGAAAAGCAGTGTTGGCAGTATGTAGGTTTTGATGCACTCCTCTCACTGGTGAGGCTGATCTCTCTGCATGAAATGCTGAGGAACTTGCTCTCGCTCGTGATGAATGACTAACGAGTGGAAGGAGATTCACAAACTTCCTGTTTGTGAAATATTGGATAAATAGATAACCAAACTTAGCAATTTTTTAAAGGCTTTTTTTCTTCTGAATATTCAATATGTTTTCAGACTGATTGCTGTCTTTCACTGGCAGATTGAGATTGAACAATCTGAACAGAGTTTAAGAAAATACATTGAGCTGCAGTTTTGTTTGTTTCCATTGATTCTCATTAGCATTTCAGCTGGTAAAAGAGGGATTTGACTTCTCCTCTACGGACACTCTTTTTTTTGTTTGGATGTAGGGAGAAATGAGCATTATAGGAATGTTCTTTTACTTCCAAGATAAAAGCTAATAGTCTGTGTCACTGCAACGGTGACATGTAAGGTTAAGCAAATAAATCATCCCATTATCCAGCAGAATATTCTCTGAGGAAAACAGCAAGGTTTGAACACTGGACTTGCCAAATGTCACTAAAACCCAGACAGGTGACTTGGAACAGTCTCATTTTAACAAGCTTATTCACGAGAGCTCTGCTAATGTGTGTCAGGTATATACTTACCAGCTTGTACTTGCAAATGCAGATTTCAAATGAACAAAACCAGTATTTATGTCACTGGTGATTTGGAGACATTAGCTACCACAAGCTACAAGCAGTGAATCTCTGCAGCACACATCTAATGAAAAGAAATGCCTCTGGTTTTAGTATCTGCCTTTGCCCTCACCATAAACCTGCTAATTCTCCCATCCCAGTGAACAAGTTTTGCCACTGACTTTTGCCACCAGCAGAAGTATGTCTTGTATCAAACTCATCTCCTGCCGGTTCACTGCAATGGATTGGCTTAGGCATGATCTGTACAAAATGCACTTATGAGCAAAGCATCCTGTAGATCACTGCAAAAATAATGAGCTACCAAAAGTAACTCAAGGCAGAAGACAAACTAGGTGATGGTTTTGCCTGTGCTGACAGATTCAGCTGCTCCAAAGGAGGAGTGGTAGAGAAAGAGGCAAAAATCTCTCACACGACCCCTCCCAAGAACCCTCCTGACCTTCCTTTCTTTCCCACAAGTGAACACCAAAATCCTGATTGCTCCTTGCAGGCTTTCTTGAGTATCCGAGATGCTTAAATGTAGCCCTGAGAACTCCCATGATAGATAACTATATAAGAGCAAAGCGAACATTTATTCATAAGCTGCAGTGGACTTATATAATGCATCTTTGCCCTAGCCAAGTGCTTCCCTCCTGGGATTAATACTATTATCAATTGCGTTAAAGGAATTAATTCTTTCTAGTTCTTTTTATGGTAACACTTTGCAATACATTTGATGTCTCTTTCTTGCTTCAGCAACAGTCATTAAATAGGACAGTACCTTTTAGCTGATGAATATTTACTTTCAGCTGAGCCACATTTTAGGACATCTGCCAGATGTGTTCACAGACTTAAAGTTATGCAGCTGCTTAAGTGTTTTTCTTGGATGAGAACCAGTGGTTAGAATTTCACAGGACTGATGCATTAAGACCCTAATACATCACTGGGGAGGAAGTCTTAATGGACAGAACTTATTGCTTTCTGGATAAGATTCCTTGCCATTAATAGTTACTTTCCCCATATTTTAAGCTTCCAGATTCAAAGCTTTGAGAGTTCACAGATATTCTAACTCTCCACTCTGAAGGATTACAAATACAGAATGCGAGATAGATGGAGGCAGTGTGTGAAAGACAGAATTTAATAAAAACTAATCCCACGTTTGGGAAATAACCACAGATGGGCTTGTGGCTCCAATATCTTTCCAGCCTCTACGAGTTTCTTCAGGCTGTCCTCCTTTATCTCTGGAATTTTTTGTTCTCTTCTGGAGAGACCAAAAAGCTCAGGTTTAGTTGTCTCTTGAACACTGGCTTTAATAAGCTTCAAGACCATCTTCTTCAAGATGCAGTTGCTCCTGTGTCAAGGTCCCCAAGAATATCCAGTATGCTGCCAGCTACAAGGAGCAGATACCCCTGACCACAATGATGGCAAACCATTGGCACCAGCAGGGATCTGTACTGGCACCAGCCACTTGGTATTTACCACAAGAATTTTAACCATGCATGGCAAAGGTTTACTGTTACTGATTTATTGGGATATGTATTTATCAGGATATATACAAAGAGATACTAGGAGAAAACAGCAAGGTAGGGTATGAGCAGGTACCTCCTTTGGAGCTTTAAAGATTTTTAGGGTAAATGATGTACAGATACGCTCTCAGTATAGAAAACCTCAATCTGTCAGCCTATGTTTGGCTTTCTCTTGTTGGTAAGAGTCCTGAGTTTACAGAGGTGAAGCACTTTGAGTTGTTGTAAAGGGATGGGGTAAATTAATTAATGCGAGACGATATATAAAAATATTAAGTTTATTAATATTAAATATTCAGAACTCGCATCACCCCCATCACCATTTAATAATATTATTAACAGGTTCTTAGCAACTTTATGGAAACTATGTACAGGTTATAACAGGATCTGGAATAGTTATTAATATATAGCATTAATTAAACTCGATATAAGCTGGAGAGAAGGGTTTGCGGTCAGTATACCACTTGCTCACTAGGTAAGCATAGGACATAAAGAACAACTTTCTGCTTAGGGCAGAAGGCTATTAATAATTACAAGAGGCTTTGGCATTTACCCACAAAATTATTATCTGACAGTACCCAAGGCGGGGTTACTGTCGGTAGCCGTCAGCGGCTTTAGAGTCTCCCCTGGGCTTCTGGGGAAGGAGGCAGAC
>VWYK01069677.1:0-19856 GCA_013399775.1 Semnornis frantzii
TTTGTTTTGTTTTTTTTTCCTATATTCAATTGTCCCTTAATTTAAACCTCAGTAATTCACCCCAGTTACAGAGCACTTTAAATTTAAGCCTGAATAAAATCTCTTAGGTATAGAACTTCAAATTACTGCAGGTCTCTAAAGCAGCTGACTCCTGCTTTTGCAGCTATTGCTAGAAGTCCAGACTGAAAAACATAAAAGATTGCATGGTACAGATTCTTTCCCTCTTCTCCTTTTTCTTCTCAGCTACACCACATTATCCCAGTGCAGTTTTGCTGCCCATCCTTCACATGGGAGGGAGTCAGGATAGTCACAGTTCATCTGCTGCTGTGTAAGGGGGGGGATGGATGAAGGAAGGCCACAACTTTGGTTCTGTTTGGAACTGGCCCAAAAGGAATCTATTTTGCCAAGATACAAAACCCCATCAAAGACTATGCCATCCCAGTGGCATCGCCTGTACCATCTTCTGCCATTCAGATTGAAATGTGTCCCCATAAGCAGCTGCTGTGACTCAAATTCAAGAGGACATCAGCAGAGTTCTAAGTGGGGGTGAAGAGCTCAGAGGTTCCACCCAAGTACCAGCAGTGGTACCAGCACTGTGCAAGGTTCTCTGGGTGTCCTGCCTGACTTAACTGCTGGCCCAAGTGTGGGGTCATCTTCTTGGCCCTGTGCTGTGTCTGAGAGCCAACTGAGAGCGTTTCACTAGTGGTAGGGTGCCTCAGGCAGCACTGGACACCTATGTGGAGGTAACCAAGCCCTGCTCCTACACCTTGGCAGCAGAGTAACCCTCTTCCCTCTCCTGGGTGCATTACTTAGGGGTTCAGTTTGGGCAGGAGTACTTGTGACACCATGGTGCTACCCCATGGGCTGGCAGCTTGGGCAAGGATGAGTGCCCTTCACAGAATCACAGCATGTTAGGAGCTGGAAGGGACCTTGTAATGGGAAGGCAACTGTGCTGCAAGAGGTTTGATGGAGAAAACAGCTCCTCAGCGACACCAAAGATCTTCATTGTGTGAGAGGACTACAGGTGGCTAAACAAGTTAATTATGCTTAGTCTGTGAACAACAGCGCCGTAGTGCTGCAAGACACAGACAGGACCTCAGCAGATCAGACAGGGAAGAAAAGGTCACGTTTCAAACCCCTAGAATTTACATTCCTAATGACTGTTGCTTTCAGTCACCCATGTAAGGAAGGGCTCAGTGCATCAATCTTTAAATTGCTAAGGAAGGAAAATACATTTTCAGTGTAACAGCATCTGGAAGCTTCTTCCCTACACCTGAAAACATTTTATGCCCTCAGTGCTCTTGATGAGCTCCTGAGATGTAAAAGCTGTGCCCTTTCGGTCAATCACAGTCCTGAAATTATGGCTCCTACTGCAGAAGATGAATACAAGCAGGGAAACAGGAGGAGAATTTATGGATTAGTCTTGCAGTGTTCCTCTGCATGCTCTCACTCGTTCAGATCACACATTCACCTTCTTGACACTCCTCTTAGCTCAGCTTGGAAAATATCTCCACTCCTCTTGCCAGGGCAGACCTTAAGGCCATTTCAGTCACATTAGGCTATGTATTGCTTGTATTGGGTTGGAAAGGACCTCCAAAGAGCATCCAACACAGCCCACTGCACTCAGCAGGCACATCCTCCACTAGAGCAGGTTGCTCACAGCCTTGCCCAGCCTCACCTGCAACATCTCCAGGCATAAGGCCTCAGCTCCCTCCCTAGGCAACCTGTTGCAGTGTTGCAGCAGCCTCCTGGTACAGAACTTGTTCCTCACAGCCAATCTCTAGTTGCTCTGCTCTCACTTCAAACCGTTGCCCTTGTCCTGTCTCTGCAGGCCTTTGCAAACAGTCCCTCTGCAGCCTAATCACAGCCCCTTCAGGTCCTGGCAGGCTGCTCTGAGGTCTGCCTGAAGCCTTCTCTTCTCCAGGCTGAAGTTGCATTCATAGTTCTTTCACCCTAGCAGAGCACTTTGCTGTTTCAGGGCTGTCTGGGCGAGGTCAGAATCACACCCATTTGTGCCACTGAGTGGTGCCAGCCCACACCACCTTGACCAGAGTTTGAAGACAGAGCCCTGAGTTCAATGAATCTCCAGCCAAAGCACACTGCCAGTCGAGAAGGCCACTACCAGTGCATGGCATGGCAGAGAGGAGCAGCTGAGAATGGGCATAGATGAAGCCCAAAAGCCTCCAGAGAATCAAAAGCAGGAGGCAGCTGTGAAAGAATGACTGCTGTTATTGTCAGACCTGAGCCCAAGAGGGTTCTGCGTGCAGCAAAAGGAGGCAGCCTGTGCTGTGGCTGCTCTAGACAGAGCTGCAGGCTGCTCCTTGCTCTGTGTGTGAACACTAACCTGGAGCCTGCAGGAATGCTCCCAATGGACTGCAGAGAGAGGCAGCAGGGCAGGGCGGGGGGTGTGTGCTGGGACATGCAAGAGAGTTTCTTGAGACCCTTTGCTATCAGAGCTGCTGCTCTGGCTCCTGCAACAACACGACTGCAAACTAAACTACCAGCAGCCTGGTTAGCTGCTCTGTGCCCTGTCCAACCTTAGCTGGCAGGCCGAGGCTCAGTGGCGAGTTCTCCCCACGAGGGAGAAGGGCTGGCAGTAGCTTTAGGCATTGTGGATGGAATCAGAGATGTTGAGCTGCACCAAACCCCACCAAGTGCTGAGACCCTTTTCCTCTCTCGAGAGCAGCAAGCAGATGCCAAGCTCTCTGCTCCCAGCCTCCCACAGAACTCATTCGCCGGATCTTCCTCAGCCCCCACTGCTAACCCTCCTGCTAATGCCCCTTGTTCTTTTTGCTGGCACTGCCCCGAGCGGCAGGCGCCCTCCCTCCCCTCACTCTGTCGCCAGTGGGGGGTAATCGCCGCTCAGCAGTCAGCCTTTGCCCGGCCCTTCCCCGCTTCTGAGGACTCCTTGCGCTCCATCCTGGCAGCAGCAAGGCAGCACCTGGGGCAGCTCTGCCAGGGACAGCTCTGCCATTTCTGCCATTTCTGCCTCCGGACCGCACAGAGCCGCTCGGGGACCCGAGCGAGAGGCAGCTCCTACACTCAGCCACAGCAACGACACCTAGCTCAGCTCAGCTCAGGACCTTATGACCCAGTTAAAGGTTGCACAGGCAAGGCCTCTCCCAGGGATGAGCTGGGCCCCTTTGGTTTTGGGGAGGCAGAAGGAAATACTCATATGTGCAAGTTCTGCTCTTCTGAAGGCATCCTAACATCTGCCCGGGTAAGCAGGGAACATGCCTGGACACGGCTGCTGTCAGACCCACTCTTGAGACCACTTTGTCAGAGACTGAAACTCAGAAAAGGGTGGGTGAGGGTCATGAGAGTTATTGTTATGGTAGGAGTAAATCCTAAGTGCTGTTGTAGTAGCATCCTCCAGTGAAGATTTCTGCCCCAAATCGTCTCTGAGCAGAAGCTTCCTTTGCAGGTGAGGGACATCTATGGCATGTGGTAAAATGATTAGTGATTTCATAAAAAATGCATCAGCTTTTCATTTTGTGCTACACTCTGCTGCCTATTCTGCTCTACTCACACCAGGAATAACAAAGGAACCTGTTTGATTTTCATCTCCATTCTGTACCTCTGTTTTTGTGAAGAAACTGCTCCTAAATTATGTGTTGGATGCAACTGAGGCTTCTTATAAAGCTGAAGAATGCTAAAAAGGAGCAGGGCAGCAGAACCTGTGTGCTACCTGCAGTCCTGCTCTGCAGAGTTCATTCAGCCTGCAGAGCAGCTCTAAAAATAACAGAATCCTGGAATGGCTCAGGGTGGAAGGGACCTCAGAGCTACTCCAACTTCACAACAATGGGCAGGGACAGTTCTTCCCAAGATTCAGTCTAACCCTGCTCTGCCTCAGCTCCAAACCATTCCCCCTTGGCCTGTCTGCAGACTCACTCAGCCAAAGTCCCTCTGCAGCCTTCCTGCAGGATCCCTTCAGCTCTTGACAGGCAGCTTTGAGGTTCCCCTGGAGCCTTCTCCTCTGCAGGCTGCACTCCCCCAGCTCCCTCAGCCTGTGCTCACAGCAGAGCTGCTCCAGCCCTGGAAGCATTTTTGTGGCATCCCTCCAGCAGCTCTGTGTCCTCCTTCTGCTGGGGACAGCAGCACTGGAGGCAGGATTGGAGGTGAGTTCTGAGCAGAGCAGAGCCAAAGGGCAGAATCCCCTCTCTTTCCCTGCTGACTGCAGCCTGTTTCCAAAACCATTTTCACATGGGTGGTTTCAGCATCGCTAAGATTAACTTTTAATACAAGCATAGGTGGAGCTTTCTCTTCCAAGAAGTAGTTTCCTCACCAGATGTGCTTACAATCTCACACAGAGCTCCTTCATGGCTCTGTTTGCCAGTACAGGAACACTGCTGCTAGTGATGTTCATAGCTCTGCAAAGAACACTTCCTAGGCAAGCAGACAGCAGCCTCCAGAAACGGAATGCAGGTCTGCTGGTACCTGTGAACACAAATAAACTCAGTCTTCCACCCACCAAACCTTACTGAACCTCCTGTGTTGTGCAACTGTGAGTGTAAAGCCATACCAATATGGGGTTTAGGTGTACCAAACCACCTCATGTAGTTTGGTAAGGAACCTGTGGGAGCTGGAAAGCTGGGACAGGAGGGATTGAATGGAATCCACTAAGGCCAAGGGTAGAGTCTGGCACCTAGGAAAGAACAACCTTATGGACCTATACAGGCTGGGGACTGAGCTGCTGGAGAGCAGCACAGGGAAAGTGACCTAGGGGTGCTGGTGGGCAGAAGGATGCCCATGAGCCAGCAATGTGCTCTTGTGGCCAAGAAGGCTAAGGGCATCCTGGGCTGGGTTAGAAGGGCTGTGGTGAGTAGGACCAGAGAGGTTCTCCTGCCCCTCTGCTCTGCCCTGCCGAGGCCACATATGGAATCTTATGTCCAGGTCTGGGCCCCTCAGGTCAAGAAGGAGCTCAGGAAAGTGCTGGAGAGAGTCCAGGCCAGAGGCACAGAGCTGCTGCAGGCAGTGAAGATCTCCTGTGAGGCCAGGCTGAGGGAGCTGGGGCTGGCAGCTGGCAGCAGAGGAGCCTGAGGGCTGCCTTCATTCATGCTTCTGGAAATAACAGGGGCAGGACCAAGGCCTGGGTAGTGTTCCACAAAACAAGCCCCAGAACCCAGAGTCAAGGTCATTTACTGTGTGCAAAGCAATCCCTAATCAGGCTGTCAGCAGATAAAAGCAGAAGATGTGGTAACACTTCAGTGGTTTTCACTCTGCTTTTCCCCAAACATCTGTAAAATGTCAAGCACCTTGTAGAAACCTCTCCAGCAAGTTCTCCTTGTGCTGAGCTGCTCTTGTTTCCATAGCAGTTACATCTTCCTGCTGTGTGGCAGGAGGCTGCTTCTATTCCCTGCTCCCTGACTCCTGCCTTCAGCTCAGTTATAGAGATGTTGACGTGAAGCACATGTAGAAGAGACTCAAATTATGCCACCTCTGCCCAGGGTCTGGCTGTCATGACAGCTACTGCACACCAAGGCAATTAAATGGGTGATCTTTCCTTTCTTTAAATTAGGGGACATATTTGAAGCTCTAATGATACCCAGGCACAGTCTCTCCATCACTGTCAGACAGAGATAATGACAACAGCCAAGTCCTGAAATGGCTCTGAATGTTTACTGCCTCTTTAATAGCCTGGGGTGAGGTCTTCCGTGCTTTGCAGAGTGCCAAGGCTTGGGTTTGATGGAGTGGGGCTTTTTAGAGTGAGTTTTTAACTTTTTACCTTAAACATAGAGTAATGGAATCATAGACATCACAGCATGGCTCAGGCTGGAAGGGACCTCAGCTGCTCCAACTCTCCACCATCCCCAGGGACACCTCTCAGCTACACTCAGCTGCTCAGGGCCTCATCCAGCCTGGCCTTCAGCACCCCCAGGCAGGAGGCAGCCACAGCCTCCCTGGGCAGCCTGTGCCACACTCTCAGCACCCTCACACTCAACAACTTCTCCCTCAGCTCCACTCTAAGCCTGCTCTGCCTGAATTCCAAACCATTCCCCCCCTGTCCGCAGACTCCCTCAGCCAAAGTCCCTCTGCAGCCTTCCTGCAGGATCNGATTAAAGTGAATTGCAGAAGTCCCTCTAAAGCAGAAAACTAAATTTTGTATCTGAGCACATTTGAAGATCCAACTAACCTAAGTTTACCCTGAATGAACAGGATCATACTGAACCCAGGGTGCTTACTGGAGGACAGGTCTTCTCCACCAAGAGTCACCTATCCTGTTGCCATCAACCTCAGCTCTAAGAAATGACTTCTTGGGAAGCAGGATCCAGGAATTTTCATTTCAAAGATCTCCCTCATCTCTAAGATTACTTCATGTGCTAATACTGAAGTATTCAGCAGCGCTGGGCTGCATACTCCAAGTTTCTCAAGCTGCTTTTGGTTCCAGTGCCGTGGAACAGGATGTCCCCAGCTGTGTGTGGTGGAGGCAGTGTAGCAGTGCCTGATGCCAGACACAGCCATCAGCCCAGGATGTTTGCCTCACGGGTGGCAGCAGCACTGACTCTGTGCTAGAACCAGAGCCTCCAAATGTGAGGGCTGGCAGCTCTGGCAAGCAAGGGGAAGATTATTGTTGCAGCTTCTAAAACTTTTAAATGTTGTATGTTTTTCAAGTACATTTTAAACAAATTTTCTATTACTGATGTAAAAGATCCTCAAGAGCAGGTCTGGCACATGCTGCCCAAAGAGGTCCCAGATGCCCCATCCTGGGAACCATTCCAGGCCAGGTTGTTTGGGGCTCTGAGCAACCTGTCCTAGTGGAGGATGCCCCTTCTGGCTGCAGGGGGGGGGGTGGTGGACTGGATGCCCTTTGCCCTTTGGAGACCATTCCAGGATTCTATTAACAGAGTCTTTACAAGGCAGCTGGGTGGCAAAACTGGAGGGCAAGAGTTGCAGACCTGAGGAGTTGTTTGGTGTTCGGCTCCCTCGGTCAGCAGAGAATAGGGAGCAACATTTCCCTTCTTGCTAATTCCTCAGGAGGCTTAGAAATAGAATTTGTGTCAAGACAGACATTTGTCTCCCTCCTGCATGAACCAGTCCATTGCTCTGTCGCTCTCCAGTGCTGAGCTCTTGGCAATGATACCTCCCTAAAGCAACAGGAAACTCAGAGCTGTTTCTGCAGCGAAGAAAAGGGAGAGAATCACAAATGCAGTGAGGGCAAGTACAGGGAGAAGTACAAAGATTGCAAAGTCTGAGTTCATGTCTTTAAGCTATGCTTAGTCTGTGATGTGATTTCCAACACAGTCACTGAGAGCACACAGTTGTGGTCTGGAGGTGCCTGGCTGGGCTGCACAGCAAGGCTGTTCCAGGCACCAGTCACGGTTGGCTTTGGTAATTCAGAGCTGGGCAGACGGCTGCACACTTGAGCAACTGCAACTGACGTGGAGCAATTAAGAATTAGTTGACTGCTGATAAAGCTTCTAACCCTCGCTGTCTGCTGTTTAGGTGCTTGAAGCAGGTCATTTCAGAACACTGAGCATCCAGAGAACAACAGAAGGCTGCAGAGCTTGCCCGCCAGACTCCAGCCTGCCCTTCCTGTCTGCACCAGCTGAAGATCCAGCTGTTGCCTTTAGCTGTTCTTCAGGCTGTGAGGACTTCACTACTTGTTACCTTTTGGCCACAAGCCCAGAGTTAGCTTTAGGGAACTGAGATGATTTTCCAGTCTTACTTGCACAGGAGCTGTGTAGGAGCCTGGGTGGCTTTTGCTGTGGTTCAAGAGCAGTGAGAGCAGTGTTCAGAACACATCTTGCATGAAGTCATGAAGGTTCTGCTTCACCGTCCCCAAGGCCCTGTCCAAAGATGTCCTGCCAAAAGCATTGCTGTAGCCTTTGTGGAATATTTCAACAGAAAAAGTGAACTTTTTTTCCCCCAAAACTCTTCTTTTCCATTGCAAACCAGTTAAGACAAAAGCAGAGTTAATAACAAACCCCAGCTGAGTGCACAGAAAACATGCAAGGCAGGGCAGGAGCAGCAGATAACTGTGAAGCTCTCCACCATTCAGAGTGCAGAGTTAGCAGACAGGTTTGCTCAGCCCCTGCCAAGGGCGGCTGGCAGGAGCGTTCACTGTTGACTCAGTGTGCACTGAGAAGGTTTCAGCACCTGACTTTAAATCACTCTGGGCAGGCCTGGATGGCTGGGCCACGTAAAGCAAACCAGTTTCTTCATCTGCAAGGAACTACAAATAGGAAGAGGAAGGAAGTTTTCCTTTTGCTTAGAAATGTTCTGAGGGTATCATGATGCTAATTACTGCACACAACCTGCACACTGATGGAGGTCTTCCTTGTGGGTTCCTCCTCAAAGCATACCTCAGAATGTGCTGCATCTGTGCAGAGCCGAAGGAGATCCTCTGCAAGGAGGTCTTCTGCAGCAGAGCAAGCAAAGAGAAATACTCAAAAAGACAGGGGAGAGATAGAGGCATGAAATGAGAAGTGATGGGGCAATCTCGAGGCAGGTTTTTTGTCATTGGAGGGACCCTTTTGTGGGCACAAAGACATTCCAGGGAAACATATGGAGTTCTGTCAAGAGCTTAATGTGTCCATCAGTTTTCTCATTTCAACAGTGCTGCTGTGTCACAGCCAGCTACAAACACTTCTGCATCAGGGTCATTTCTTCAGCATCAAAGCGCTTATTTTTGGATATTTCACATCTTACTCTTGTATTTGGAGACCTCCCATTAGCTGTGTCAAGGCTCTCTTCAGAGGCTGCACACAAAAGCATTTCACAATCTCCCAAACAACTGATACCCCACGGCTCAGGCTGTGCCTGAGGTAAGGATGATGCTGGACATGCACTGCTCTCCAAGACACCTGCATGCAGCCAATCACCGCTGCTTGATTTCCTCCCAGCAGTCCAGGGTGCTCAAGGCCTCATCCAACCTGGCCTTCAACACCTCCAGGGAGGTTGTGGAACACAGAATCACCCAAAGTGATCTTCGATCACCTTGGATGATTCTGTGTTCCACAACCTCCCTGGGCAACCTGTGTCAGTGTCTTACCACTCTCACTGCAAAGAATTTCTTTGTACTCTACAGTCTCAATCTGCCCTTCTCAAGCTTCAGTCCATTCCCTCTCACCCTGGCACTCCCAGCCTTTGGCAAAAGTCCCTTCCTAGCTTTCTTTTGGCCCCTTCAGGTACCAGAAGGCTGCTCTAAGGTCTCCCTGGAGCCTTCTCTTATGCAGGTTGAAAATTTGTGCGAAGGTAAATGATGGTAAGAAAGGACCAGCTGCTTCCATAGAGCCAAAGTGAAACCAGTTTTTCTTCCTTTATCAGAATTCTTGAGGCAAAGCAGGTGTCAGAAAGGCTGGCACAGCCCATGCCCCAGCCTTACAGCTTCAGACAAAAGCCCAGTGCCCTCCTGAGCCTGAGATCCTCCTCTGGGCCACAAAGGCAACAGAAAATCATATCCCACTGTGCATCAGGCAATTAATGCTGCTTGTAGAAGCACTGCATGGCTCTTTTTCAGCCAGCACTTGAAAGGGCAAAGGAAACACACAGGCTACTGCACCTCGGCCCCAAGTTCCAAACTCTTCCTCACTTCGCTGGCACTTTGTCAGAGGAGACATGGAGCAGCTTCAAGCAGATTACAGCCTGCGGAGGGGAGCCTGCTGGTGCTGCTGCACACCCTGAGTGCTGAGTTAAGTTACCCAGAGCAGCCCTCTCTTGCTTCTGAGGCCCTGTGTAGAGCAGGAGTGAGTAAGGGCCCTGTGTAGTGCAGGAGTGAGCAAGGGCCCTGTGTAGTGCAGGAGAGAGTAAGAGCCTTGTGTAGTGCAGTTTTGCTGCTGTCATGCCCAGCTTGGGCAGGTCTCTCTCTGCAGCTGCCTTGCACTAGGGCAGGAAGCACTCCCTAGCTGAGCTCCCAGCGTGTTAGTGACCTGCCAGGGCTCACTCGGTACTCAGCAGCAGCTGCCAGAGCATTTCACACTTCGGGTGTGTAAGCTTGCACAGACACCCAACCAATTTGGGCAGAGGAAAGACTTCAGGCATGGGTGCCTCTTGAACCTTTCTTTTATATGATCCCACTGATTTCCATAAAATCCCCTGACAAATCCCAGTTGTGCTCCAAGGTTCGTGGCTATCACTGGTTTTCCATGCCAATGTGGTCTCATAAAAAGAAAGTAGGAGAAGGTGGCTGAGAGAGGATGGAGATAACACAGTGCCTAAGAGCAGCTTTAGCCTGACTGGCTACACTGTTGGCCCTGCACGCCTGCCTGATTCTGTTAACTGCATACTGGCAGTGTTGGCACACTGAGGTGTCCTGAGCACACTGAGGTGTCACTCTCTGTGTTATTACACTGCACAAGCAATACATGTAGACCAAACTGCAGGAGAAAATGTGTGCCTGTAGCTGTAGATGTTTGTCATCAAGGGGCTAGAGAGAACAGGGAAAATCTCTGATTTTAGATACTTCTTGTGCAGCAACTTCTTTCTCTCTCTGCCTTGCATACAGGGAGGTCAGCTGTCCACCAGGATGCAGAAAAAAGCCTCTTACAGAGGCAAGTGAGAGCTGTAAACTAGGGTAGCCAGAGTGCTCTGGATCTCAGAACTGAGGAGGAGGAAGAATGCCAGCCCATGGCAAGGCCATTTGTGCCTTTTTTGCGGAGCTGTGTCCCTGCACACATGACACTGACATGACACTCTCAGCTTCTGCTGGTCCAGAGAAAACACTGTACGTGGTTGGAAATCTATCTCCTAAACTAGAAGGAAGAAAATCCAAATAAATCCTAGCTCCTGACAGCTCTGACCACATAAACAGGGCACTAAGTGATAGAGCCATGCAGACAAGGCACGGAGAGGTGGCAGAGAGCCTTACAAAGCCCTGCTTTATGCAGTGCTGGACGTGGAATGCACCTCACATTCCTCCCAGCCCCAGGGATGACAGCAGCCCTGTCTCAGCCTGTGCAGCCACTGGGAACTGTCTGCTCTCTGCCTTTCACAGCATTCACTGGTTCCCAGTCACATCTAATGATTGTAATTGGGCCAGGTTAAAGAAGAAATCAATTACAGCTTCTCCCTTGGGCCTCTTCTTGACTGCACACAATAGTGTTCTCAGACAGCTCCTCTCTAACAGCTGCAGCCCTTCCAAGGAGGGCTGTGAGAAGAAAGGGAGAGGCAGAGGCCAATGGTGACTGGGCATGGTGCAACTGCCTGGCCCACAGGCTGTCTGCTTGGGAAGTGGGGCTTTGCCCATTCTTGGCAACTCTTTTCTGCAAACTGATGTTTCCAGTGGAAAAACTTCCTTCCTGAGCAGAGTTTCCTACTGGGTGGCCTGACTGCACAGCTTGCAGGCTCCAGGCAGCAGGGTGACAACATTTTGTCATTTGAGGGGGAAAAAATTCAAACCAGAGCAAGCCCCAGGGCAAACAGTTCCCATTTTTTTTTTCTTCCGCTGGTTACAGGGTAGGTCAAAGAACCCACATGGGCCCTTATTACCAAGTAGTATCTACAGAAAGCCCTTTGTGAGTATTTGGTGCTCTGCTGGCATTTGCATTGCTGGAGTTGCCTTCTGGTGCTGGAAGCTGTGTGGGGGCAAACTGTATTTGCAGCATCCTGGCACAGTAAGATCCCTGTCCCCCGCTCCTTGCCTCGCAGCTAAGAGCAGAGAGCAGGACAGGGATGATTTTAATTACATCTCAACACCACAGGGTAGCCACACACTCCTGTGCTGGCCAGCTGTAGCCACCTGCATCCAGCCAGATTCACTATGCCTGACATATGTTTTCCCCAGCAGCCTATTAATAAAGTACTGTGGGGAGCAGTGCTTGTTCAACAGACACAAACAACCCAAAGCAGTTGTTCAACAGATGCAAACAACTCAAAGCAGTTGTTCAACAAACAACCCAAAGCAGTTGTTCAAGAAACACAAACAACCCAAAGCAGTTGCTCAACAAACAACCCAAAACAGTTGCTCAACAGACACAAACAACTCAACGCAGTTGCTCAAGACACAAATGACTCAAAGCAGTTGTTCAACAGACACAACTCAAAGCAGTTGCTCAACAAACACAAACAACTCAAAGCAGTTGCTCAACAGACACAAACAACCCAAAGCAGTTTTTCAACAAACACAACCTAAAGCGGTTGTTCAACAAGCAACCCAAAGAGAAGCACAGAGCACAAGCAACTGGTTATGAAACCATTGCCTGAGCACCAAGCCAGACAGCCAGTCCTTAGATACACTTCTGTGCTCTGTCTTCCACCAGAAGCATGTCCAGGCTGCTCAGAGAAGTGGAAAGGAGTAAGCTAATCCTTCTTTGTGTAGAAGCCCACACATCTGATTTGTGCCCTCGACCCAGACTGAAGGGCTGACACTAAACCATGTCCCTAGTAGCCAAGCTGCTTGAACACCATCAGGGACTGTCCCAGAGCTCTGTTTGATGGAAGCCCAAGACCAAGAAACTGTAGTCAGGGTCTTAATATGTCTTGGCTCTAGGTTCTGTTCCCCACCCGGTGATGGCTGCAGGCTGCTGCAAGCTCAGTTTCTTGGCAGTGAGACCAGAGTTGAATCCTGCACCACGGCACTGGGCAGTTACAAACCAGCAGGCAAAGCTGCATTATTGATGCCCTCATGCTTCTGCCACGGAGGTACCTCAGACACAGCTCCCAAGGTCTTGTTTTGAGCTACTTTACATGGAGTTCCTGGAGGTGTGTGTTGAAACTCTGCTGTTTCCCATTTCCTCTCTGACTCAGGTGCTGTCTGACCTTCTAAACTGTAGTGAATGTGTGTGCTGCTTATCCTCACCAACCCTGGGATGCCCAAGGAAGTTTGCAAGAGCCTATGAATTTCAGAGGGTAGGGTAGATCCTAATGGGAGTCAACCAGAAACGTGAAAGTGTCACTGACTTCCAAACACCTTTGTAAATAGCTCAGAAACAGAGACTTTCTCCCAGTGTCAAAACACTCTCACCTTTGACTGCCACCCACTGCAGCAGGATGCCACAGCAGCTTGGTTAAGTGCAGCATAAGCTCACTCTCTGCTCCCTCTGTGTTGCTGGCAGTGCTCCTTCCACCCCATGCTAGGAACATCTTGCAAGTGTCAATACAATATTGATCATAGCAACTATGGCAGCACAGAAGGGATATTGCTCCCAGCCTTCCAGAGATGCAAGTGTGACACAAAGGGTGCAGGCACCAGGCGCAAGTTCATCCCTTGAGATGAGGAAAGATCCTGATACTCTAAGTTCCTATAACTTAGTACACCTGCTGTTCTTTGCACTACAAGGTACTACCTAACAGTTGGAGCAAACCAAAGCAGTGTGCCATTTCCATAGGAAGCTCTGCCAGCAGCAGTGACCTGAGGAGGAGGTGTTTGTGTTTGCTGTTGCTGAGAGACTGAGGTGTGTGGACATGTTCCTCAGCAAGACCAAGTCTGCTCCTGAAGAGGCAACTCTGCTCTGCAGCTGTCATGGCAACGTTGGTTATATAAAGAGACATATCAGAAGAAAGATCATTTGCGCTGTGCCCTGTTTTTCAGGGCAGCAATATATCCATTCTCCAGCAAATCTCTTGTTACAGACAGAGGGTGCATGTCCCAAAGTGTAAGCAGCACTCCAGAAAGCTGCCTACAGGAAGGGAACAGTTTGTGGTGCAAAAATGCTTGCAGACAGGCAAAGCAGCTGACAGGAAGGGTAATTCCTTCACCTGGGGATCACTGGGATCATGTTCCACTGACTGTGGAGGTAACTGAAAACGTGAAAATGCATTTCCATTACAAAGAGACCATGTTTTTGTAAATAAAGACACAGCCCAGCTCAGCAATACTACAGGATGAAATTAAATCCAAGGATAGTGACGTCTCCAGGTGCCTGTAAACTGCACCACCTTGAGAGCAACAGCACAGTCCTGTGCATGACCTGGAGCTGAGGGGCACAGAGCATCTGCAGTGCACCAGTGCCAGCTGTGTGAGCTTCAGGAGGCCACAGTGCAGGGCCATGCCTCTTGGTTAGCCCAATCCCAGGCACAGATCCAGGTTGGGTGCAGAGTGGGTTGAGAGCAATTCTGAAGAAAGTCTTGAGGGTGCTGGGTGCTGAGCAGCTCCCCAGGAGCCAGCAATGCCCTCCTGCAGCCCAGCAGGCATCTGTGTGCTGGGCTGCAGTCAGAGCAGTGTGGTCAGCAGGGCAAGAGAGAGTATTCTGCCCCTTGGCTCTGCTCTGCTCAGACCTCACCTCCAGTCCTGCCTCCAGTGCTGCTGTCCCCAGCAGAAGGAGAACACAGAGCTGCTGAAGTGACTCCAGAGGAGACCACAAAGATGCTCCCAGGGCTGTGAGCACAGGCTGAGGGAGCTGGGGGTGTGCAACCTGCAGAGGAGAAGGCTCCAGGGGAACCTCAGAGCTGCCTGCCAAGAGTTGAAGGGATCCTGCAGGAAGGCTGCAGAGGGACTTTGGCTGAGGGAGTCTGAGACAGGCCAAGGGGGAATGGTTTGGAGCTGAGGCAGAGCAGGGTTAGAGTGGAGCTGAGGAAGAAGTTGTTGAGTGTGAGGGTGCTGAGAGTGTGGCACAGGCTGCCCAGGGAGGCTGTGGCTGCCTCCTTGCTGGGGGTGTTGCAGGCCAGGCTGGATGAGACCCTGAGGAGCTGAGTGTAGCTGAGAGGTGTCCCTGGGCATGGTGGGAAGGTTGGAGCAGCTGAGCTCTGAGATCCCTTCCAGCCTGAGCCATTCTAAGATTCCCAGATCCCCTCTTCTCAGCTAAGATATAAAGTGGCCACAAGCTACTTGGTTGGCTCAAAGCTCAGCACAGGCTCATGGTTGTGCCTTATCTTCTGTTGCTGTGTTAAATGTCATTTTTGAAGCAAAGAGGCCTGGGGAGAAGCAGTAAGAGCTCCACTAATGTCAGACAATTCTCTGCTTCCTGGAATCCTGTTCTTCATTACTGAAGTAAGCTTTGCTGTTCTTAGAGAGGCCAGCAGTGACTCGATGTGAGCCACAAACCTGTAACTTCTCACGCAAATTAACACCCCTCTAAATGAGTGTGGGGAGCTGCAGGTCCATGCAGGAGAGGCAGCCTGGTAGCTTTGAAAAAGTCCTTTTGGCTGTGCATTGTTCTTCTGAAATGAACCTGTCGAGCTGTGAGCAAAGGACATTTCGCTGATTAGCTGTCTGAAGCAGTGTCTCTAACAATGGGATCTCTGCAGCTCCTCTGGATTCACTTGTACCTCAAAGGAAGGGCTGCGGGGACTCTGGGGTGTTGTGAATTCAACCCTCACCACTGCCCACTGCTGTTGAAGGAGTCACTTCAGCCAGCAGCAGGAACAGATTTCCCTTTCAAGCTCTTTGTTCTATGCAGTGACTGAGTTCTTCTATCCAGATCTTTGGCCATATGAAGGATCCAGGATCCTACTGCAGTCCTGAAATCACATCCCTGGCCCCATTTTACTAATTACTGCCTTGCTGTGCCTGCTGTCCTACAAACCTCATCTCTGTGCCCTGTTCATACCACAAGCATAGTTCCCTCCTAGTCCCTTGATGTGATTCTCTCCATGGTGACCACACAGTATGACCTTTTCTCCACCATTTGCTCCTGAGAGGATGGCAGAACAGAAGGCTGAAGGCAGAGCAGAAGGAAGGCTGAAGGCAGAGCAGAAGGCTGAAGGCAGAGCAGAGTCTGACTGCCTGTGATTTTCTGACGTAGGGCTGCAGTTCAGCCTCTTGGCTGATAGAAAATGGAGGAGGACTCACTTGCTTTGGAGCAGAAATAAATAGATGATAGCTTTTACTCTGAGTGAATCAAGTTAACTCCAGATGAGAAATCCCCAGCAGACTGCAGAAGGCAACTGATGAGGCTGAGCAGAGCAGGTTGTGTGTCTGAAGAGTGAACTTCAGGAACCCAGGTCACGCACGCTGCGCTCAGCAAACAGAGGCAGCTTCCAATACTGCAATGCCCACAGCAGTAAGATCTCTGGGACACGTTTGGAGGTTGATGGACTGAAGTGACTCCAGTGTCTTCTTGTCTTGCCTCTGCTTGTCGTGTCTAAGCCCTTCACAGACATGCAAGCCATTAGCATAGAGCATTCCCATGGGAGCAGGCAGGATTATCTGCTCCCCATTTGACAGGTGTGCAAACCTAAGCACGGAGAGTAAATGTCCCTTCCAAAGGCTCCTATGAAATACAGGCCCACAGAATGAATGATGAATTAGGAAAGTGTTGTGGTCTGGACCTGAAATGCTCTTCCAGTACTATATGAGAAGCTTTTAGTAGGGCCAGGAACCAACTGGAGGATCCTAAGGATCCTATGTTCTCAACCAAAACCTCTCCTTCCCTGAAGAAGCCCACACCTCCAAGGACTTTTTAGCAGTTGCTCTTTTACTTTTGGCAGTTTCTACCTTGTATTGCACCCTCCTCTGCCAGCATTTCCCCCTTTCTATCCAGCAGGCACGGAAATAGAGATAAAACAATTTAATTCTGTCCTGTGGTGAGGGTGAAGGCTTTTGCGAGGAGAGCTGCTGCCTATCACCTCTCTTTGCTTTGATAATCAAGGACTAAAATGTAGAGAAGTCATGAAACGTCACCAGGAGCACCCCACACAGCTCACACAGACATGGGCAGTGGTGCAGTACCTGCCTCCCCCTCATTTGGCTTCCCTGGCTCTCACTGCATTACCATCAGCTGTGCCCTCAGCTGCATGCAGCAGGAGCACATCTTGATCTAGTAAGAAATAGGGATCCTAACAGCTTCATTCACCAGTGTGTCTTAGTCTGGCACAGTTCTGCCACCAGAACCATTTGGAAATGGGAATGGAAGAACAGGATGCAGCAACTGGTTCATGATGAAGCTAATCACAGAATCAAAGAATACCAGGGTCTGGAGGGGACCTCCAAAGCTCATCCAGTCCAACTTCCCTGCTAGAGCAGGATCTACTATACCAGACCACACAGGAACACATCCATGTGGGTTTGGAATATCTCCAGAGACGGAGACTCCACAAACCCCCTGGGCAGCCTTGTCCCTCTTGAACACAAATTAGGTTCAGATATAATGCAACTGAGAACTGCTATAGTGACACTTGTGAGCCTCATCTTGGAGACAGGCAAAGTTACATGGGGGTGGTGGTGGTGGTGGGGTGGTGTCAGGAAGCCCCTCACCAAAATGTCCTAAGGACATGAAAGAACCTTCAGGATCTCTGGAAAGAAATGACATCCTGGATTCAAATGAGCTTTGCTCTCATTACCTCTTGAATCTTTCATCTTCCCTTAGATTTCTGCAAAGTGGGAGAAGAGTTTGAATGAACCTTTTAAATCAAAGTGGTGCCCTTCTGCCTCAGCTCGGAGTAGCTGTGAGCAGCTGCTAAATTACTGCAGACACCCTTTGATTATTGCCACCAAGAAGAGCAGAGCAGTTTGCTGCAAATCAGCTCAGCAATTACATTACAGAATGAAATCCTCTTGTTTTCATAAATTCACACACACATTAAAGCTTTCATTTAATTGCTTCCTGGACTTTTCCAGCAGCAGAAAATTAAAAGACATCTCAGGAAGTTATCTCTCTTTCCATGGTTCTTAAAGTGAATTACAGCACAGTTTAGTGAGTTCAACAATAATAAAAAAGCCAGAGGTGCTGGAGTGCTGTGGACATCTGCGATAGTTTGGGAGTTCCCTGCCCCCCCCCCCCTTGTAAAATGACCCAGACTAGATTCAGTCGGCTGGAAGCTAAGGACTGAAGCTCTATTTACAGCTTAGCACAATGTCCAAGCAGATATATACATAATATACAGGAATATTTACAGAAATACACAAGTTAAAGGTAATACAGAAACACAACTCCCTTCCCAGAAATCAGAGACCCCAGGACGGGCTCCCAACCACCATTCCACCTTCTTCCCACCCCTATACCTTGCCCCAAGGTTTGCCTTACAGGCAAGGTGAATCTGGAGGATCAGCCTGGGGGGTTAGAAGAAAAGTGGTTAGTGAGGTTACTCAGCAGAGAGAAGAAAAGCCAGAAGCTGCTAGGCGGCCCGAGACGCTGTGCCCCAGAGTGTGTTATCTATGTTTTGAGTTCTTAAACATCTCAACAAGCCTATGAGTGAAGTAGACATCACCACTGTTTTCCTTTCACAGCCTGTAATATAATTTTCTCTATTAAAATACTCCAATTTGCCTCAAACCAGCACAAAGTCCCTGCAGGGTGTGTCTGAGCTTGTAGCCTTCATCTGCACACTTTGTGGATTGCTTGCACACTGTGCATTGATAAATGTCTCTTAGCCCAAAAGGCCCAAGCCTTTACAGTTACCTTAAGTGCCTCTAAGCCTCTTGCCTTGCAAATTGGATAGGGCTGGGTGATAGGTTGGACTGGATGACCTTGGAGGTCTCTTCCAATCTGGTTGATTCTATGATTCTATGAAATCCCCATGACTTTCCACTGCACAAGGGGCTGGATCAGCCACGGCCATGTCAGTGTCCCCTGCTGCTGCCAGTGAGCTGCTGAAACCTGCCCCAGGCTCTGCACACTCTCCTGCCAGTGACACTACATAGGACGGGATCATGCTGCAGTGACTCCTCAGACAGAACACTGACTTGCAGTCTGGCAGGCATCACTCTGCACAGGTTGGTGCCATCTGTAGATCTAGTAAGCACATTATCTGTCATCACCCAGGCCATTAGTGAAAATCTGAAACAGTACCAGAGCCAAGGCAGGCCAAGATAAGTCTCTGCTGCCCTGTGTTTGCTGCTGGACCACTGAGGAGTAGTCCAGAAGCTGAGTCTTGTACCTGTGCAACAGAAACTTCCTCCAAGCCATGGCTCCCTAGAGCCCTCTTGAGCACGCATGTGACACCTGCCTGCAGTCTACAGGGGCTAGAGATGCCTCCAACCTTGTGGCATGGAATTTACTTGCCTTCTGTTGCTGCAGCAATGCCTGTGTCCCACCACTGCCCCATCCCTGAATCCAATTTATAAGCCCTGCCAAAAAGACAGTCTGACGCTTTGTCTTCTTCCATGGATTGGTGTTTCCTGAAATCCCAGAGCAGCTTTCTTCATACTTCTGAAGTGGCTATGATTTAATGACCATTTCATGGCCTTGGGAGCTCCTGCTTCTCTAGCTCCCTGCTCAGAGAACATCTGTGTTGCAGCAACAGCTGTGTGCATGTTTGGATTAATACATGGTGTGAAGACATGCCCAGGGACCACCCAAATCCCACAGCACATGTCCACCCCTCTGCTTGCTCCAAATCTCTCCTCCTTCCACCTACATTTCTGGAAGATCTAAGCTGCTAAGATACATGTTAGCTGTAGCAGGGGGCTGGAGCCCCCTGAGATACATGTAACATGCAGCAGGGGGCTGGAGCAGCTCTGCTGCAAGGACAGGCTGAGGAAGCTGGGGGTCTGCAGCCTAGAGAAGAGAAGGCTGCAGGCAGATCCAAGAGAAGCCTGCCAGGACCTGAAGGGGCTGCAAGCAGGCTGCAGAGCAACTCTTTGCAAAGGCCTGCAGGGACAGGACGAGGGCAATGGTTTGAAGTGAGAGCAGAGCAACTTGAGATTGTCTGAGGAACAAGTTCTGTACGAGGAGGCTGCTGCAACACTGCAACAGGTTGCCCAGGGAGGGAGCTGAGGAACCATGCCTGGAGATGTTGAAGGTGAGGCTGGGCAAGGCTATAAGCAACCTGCTGTAGTGGAGGATGTCCCTGCTGAGTGCAGGGGGTTGTGCTGGATGCTCTTTGGGGGTCCCTTCCAGCCCAAACGACTCTGTGGTTTTGTGTGCCTGCGTTGTGTTTAACTTGCCAGCTACACAGAAAGCATCCAGAAGGGCAAAGTCCTGAAACTTGGATCCTTGATTCAAACCCAGCTCCATCATCATGGTTTCTGTATTTCCATGTATTTAGATGTATTTTTTTCTCAACTATCCAAGGGAAGATAATGCAAATGACACCCCCCC